>DWAJ01000275.1:0-38265 GCA_018238005.1 Eurema mandarina
GGTATGGCAGGAGACGACCCCGCTGCCTACTTGACCCAAGAGGCTCACGACGCGCCCACTGTCGAGGAGATCGCTTCCACTGCGGAGCCGGACGCTACGGAGCGCTCCGTCCACGCCAGCGGCATGCTGGCACCTCCCGCCTACTAGCGTTCGGCTTGGCACTCTTTTAGAATAAGCTTGTGACATTTAGTTGTATTTACTACCAAAAGTATTATTCATTATTTCAAACATATTGTAGTGTGAATCAAATACTAATGCTTGCTTTGAGGTTTCTTGGACTCCTCGGTAGTGGCGTCCGTCGTTGTAAATGACATTTTGTATGTGCTGTTTGATTACATACAAAGACTAGATATGCAGACATTCTTGATGCCAATATTTGATGATTTTATTGTTCAAAACAATAAAAAGAAATTCGTGAAAGTTAAGAAAAATATGTGTGTTAATGCGTCATGAGTTTATTTCGATGTTTAGACTTTGTATGTGATCATAACTTGTATCCCTTAAATATGTAGATATAAATGACGACGTGTGGTGGGATTTCTATATTTCAATGGGCAATATATAATATGTTAGCGAAGGTGCTGGCGACTCGCTCCGCGACTTGCCTCCGCCTTCTAAAAACGTCGAACATTCCACAAATTATAGAGTACCTTCAATTTACTAAAATTATTCTTACGCATGTTCAAGATCTCCCGGATTTCGTTCGCAACGTATATATTTAATATTAATGTAAGTAAAAGCGGATAAATTAAACACTGTCTGGACATATCATTGGGATTAGTTATAAGGTAGCATTTGTAATATTTGACGTACCTAGTTAAGTATTGTAAGTTGAAACTCAAGAATTTAAATAATAGTGATGTAGCGAAGAATAAATTGTAAACGTGAAAATATTTTGGCATTTTATTTAACCCCAATAAGAATACCCTATTTTAAATATATAACGCAATCAGCTAAGGCTATTAAAAATATTTCAAATTTCACCAAGGTCTTTAAATCTACTGATTTCAAAAAGTTGAATTTTATGGTATTTTTGCATAGAGGGAAACCTTTTTTAGGGATACGGACGTACAGGCTCAAAAAAGGTTCTACCGACACACACCTCACGGCGGGCTAGCGAGGACAGCGAAACATTCTTCTGCAGTGAATTTCATTACCTAAATCTCTACACGGGTGAAACATAAACGACTTGGTACAACTACATTTAAGAGATATTCACTGTAACATAATCACTTACCAGCCATTAATAACGCCTTCTACGTTCAACATGGGCACAATCTTGAAGACGTATTTGGATCGCAGCGCGGCGGCGGGCGTCGTGTCAGCTAACAGAAAACCCATGGTGCCGTCCATCACCCACGACGCGTTGCTCTCGCCAGGGTGCACGCGAGCCGTCAGAAATATTATTTCACGGTCCTACAACAAGATAGCTTCTACTTAAGAGCAATAAAGTATCATAGAAAAAAGTAGATTAGACATTCGTTCAACACATAGGGTTATTTTCGTTCCGGCATTGCCAAGAGAGAAGAAGATCTATTCTCTTAGTCATATTAATAACTACTTAGCAAATGGGTAGTTCTATATATGAAGTAGGAAGAAGTTAAAAGGAGTCTAATCAAGGTATAAACAGTTGTAATAATTTTAAGTAAGACCATTAATAAAGCAGCCAAATGTTACACAGTTAATAAAATAAGCCAACGGCACGGTATGAAATTGCTGTGTTATTAAATCGCATCCTTTAATCTGTCAATTGGTTTAAAACATACATAACAAAAGTATCTCACCACTATAGGATTCGAAGGAGTGTCCTCTGCTGATATGGTCAAAAGTGGAATTTCGTTGTTGTTCAGCGAGTAGCAAAGTGGTTCCACTCGAAGGTAGGAGCCGGTGGGCATTTGGTTGCTCCATTGCCAAATTCGCGTCTAAAAAAGTATACAAACTCTTCAAATAAACCGCTTTTAACCAACTTTTAAAATATTTACAATTAGCCGTTCTTCGCTATATCGTAGGCGTACCGGTAACTAGGCATTTAAACATAATATTAAATGAAAGCCTATACAATATTTCAAGAATTGAGTTGTTATAGATATTATACAAACGATTTTTATAATCCGATATTTAGTTCCAAAAATAAGCATGTTCAAACAAAGTGACTACATATTTAGTCCCGATTTAAGTTCAACTACATATTTGAATAAAATATCTTAAAAATGAACCTTTAAAATTTGTCTTATATATGATATATTCAGTATCAAATACTGTATTTTATATATGAGAGAGGGCAAACAAGCTGGCGTCACGTGATATTAAGTAACGAAAACTTTCGATGATCATGTGTTACCGGGCTTTTAATTAAAATACGACTTTTTTAATCCTTTTCCTGTCCTTGATAATTTTCGGTTAAACGTACCAGCATCATGGAGTACGTAAATGGGAAATGGTAGGCTAGATAGCAGACGTCATTGGTGTGAGGGAACTCTATGTTGAATGTTACAGTGAGGTAGCATTTGTTGTTGCTCTTTTGGTTTGCGTAGTGGTAGCTGTTGCGGTAGTAGCAGATGTCCGAACCAGCACGCACCCAGCCTGAAATAAAATATAGATATATCTAAGTAACCCTTCAGAGCCATCGTGATAATTGCAAAATCTTATCTACTTTAATTCAAAAAAAATATTATACATCAATATTAGAAGGTGTTACGAGTATAATATATAGTATTACGAGTAAATAATATGCTATATATCTAAAACTCTACATTTAAATTATTTAACGATGCAAAATATTTAATTATTTCCAAGTGTAGATGGCTATAAGGCTTTTTTAACCCAATTACTACAAAATTGAAACAATTAAAAAGTGTAAAATCAGAACTTAGGTAAAGGCTATCTGAACTTAATGAAAATCTGGTAATACTGGCTTCGATTTTGTTATTCTCATAGGTTCTATTCCAAAATTGCAATATTTAAAAACAAAGTTCTCACGCATGCATATACTCGTACAAATACCGACTATAACTGTTCATTACAAACTATAACGCATAAGTAATTACCAGGCCTTCCTAGAACCGCTTCTTTCACGGAATACATAACAGGCTTCATGCCGAAATTGAATTGACTATCAGATTTCTCACAATTGACGATATTGAATATGTACGGGCGTCCCTGTTGCATGCTCCGCACTTCGAAGTAAAACCACTGATGACGTTTTGTTGAATTCACATCTGGCATCAAAATTAACTCGTACTCTCTTGGACCTGTCTAAATTTATATATCTCTGGGTTATTTAGCCATTTCTATTCAATAACAAATGCTGAAGGCTGCAGCAATTAATGTGACTATGAATTTATATGTAGGCAGGCAGAAACTCGTGAGTAAGGCATATGATAATATAGTGTATATAGTGTATGAAGTAATGAAAAACGCACCTGAATGACTTTTCTTAGGTTTCCTGACTCGAACCTAGATTCGAAGCTGAGTCTCGATGAAAAACTATTGACTTTTGTTATTTCTTGTTCATCTACATTTGTGAGAAATAAGGCTTCGGAACTAAAACTATAATTAAACATATTATAAAGTGTGTGTGATTCTATATTAAAATAATGTTGCTTAGTGACATATAAATTAAGGTTAACCTTTTCTGTGATGTTGTATCCGCATTAGGATTTGTCGCTGTTAAGGCATCCAAATCGTATATAACCTCATTTAAGTACGATTCGGGGTTAATTGCTCTATCTACGCACGATAATAATTTATTCCTGAAAATCATGTAATTTGTCAAGGTGACATTATGCATACTGGGAAAGGAATCGCGGAAGAATGCTTTGGTATCCCCGCAATACGGGTTGTATTGAAATTCGTTGACGAACTACAGTTCAGCTGGTGATTGACAAGTTCACGTGCGAGTCTAACTCAAACTGTTAACCTCACCGAAGGTGGACAGGTCCACTCGCAAGAGAATATTGCTATGAAAGAATGAATAATACCTGCAAGCTGTTCTTTCCATTTTATTTAATGGTTCCGGTTTCGTTGCGCTCTGCCCACCCAACATATCAGGATACGTTACTTTCACAAATGGAATGACACTTTTAACCCTAGATGATATTGTGGAGTATACCATAGAAAACGTATTAAATCTTGAAATGTCTTTGTGGATTTTGAGAGAGGAACACGACGTGTTAGCTGTTGGCAAAGGTTTAATGTTTTTGTTATTTTTATGTTAATATTTCAGTTGCAGATATAAAAACGTAAGGTACTCACACGGACTTTCATGTACTCTATGATAGCCTTGAAGAAAGGATGGTGTTTGTAAAGGTACATTGATATTCTCAGAATCGCTGATACCAAAATTTGTGTTGAGTGATAAATTCAGAGAAGACAAAACGTTTCTATTTGTAGATTGGGACACTAGAAATTCTTCAAGAATCGAGCCTCTAGAGTTAGATCGGCTCTTGACTAGTTTGATTTGCTTATTATAGGAACCAAATTCTTTAAAAAATATAAAATATCTGAAAAGAGTTATAACATGTTAGTTCAGTTGAAGAATACGTTACTTGTTCTGTGCGTAGTAAAAACGTGTATACTTCTTCAAGTCTTCTGTATCTCTCTCATTTGGGTTAATCCAAAGGGCGCTTTGTAAGCTGTCCCCACTTTTTATATGACCTTTAGTAACTTCTTCGCTAGTCTCCTGCTTCATTTCATTTTCATCATACTCGGCATCAATAAATTCATCAATACCCTCCACGTCGGTGTCAGGCCCATCTTCTTCTAAATCTGAGTTTACTGTCTTAGAATCTGAATTAGCTGCTTCTTCTTCATCATCGTGACAGGGCCATGACGTATTGGTACCTAAAATAATATTCATGTAGTATTTTATAACTAGCTAAAAAAATGTAAAATTTCAGCCAAAATCTTTTGAGCAGTTTTGGCAAAAAAAATACTCGATCGGATCCTCCTCACAAATTTTAGCGTTTATAATAGTGGTATGATTTATATTTAAAAATTATTCAGATAATTAAGACTTCGAATATAACACGAACTTGTATAATAATTTCATAAGTTAACAAATTAATATTTAATAATAAGTGTATTTTTAAACATCCGATGCACCTTAACCACTCATTATAAACTCCCAGTACCTTTCAAAATAGGATTGAGATTGAAGGACGCCGGACTGGTGACCGGCACCGGCAGCGCTTGGTGCTTGAGACACAGCGTGATGACGGAACACACTCGTGCCAAGAGCCCATCGAACTCCGGCTCGTCGGGGCAGTGGGAACAGAACCTGTGTAACGTCTGCACGTGCTTCTTTGTGCACAACGCTCGGCGGCCAGCCTCTGTAAAACCCGTTTATAAAAATTTCTCTATTCGAACTCTGCATAATTTGTACTTCTTTATATACTACTAGGAGTACTCTATAATCTCTTAAGACGCTAAAGTATAATACAAAAAATAAAAAGCGTTATTTAAGAGATTATGGTGTCCAAACAACCACTCTTAATTCATATTATAAAAGGCATTCAGTCATTCATAAAAAATCTATGTTTGACATAATTTAACAGTACTTATTTAAAAAGCTTTACCGCAAGGGCAATAAATTATAGTTACACTTTATGCTTGAGTCCTGACTGGAAAAAATCTCTTATTTATCCAATCATATATCCCAGAGAACGGCTGTAAGTTAACTGATTATATAAAGTGTACTCATTATATACATACTTAAATTGCACAGGTGCTGAAGGGTCTGCAGGATGTGTGCGCAAATTTTAAGCCGCATGCGACCCTCGTAGCGGTCCCATCGGTCGAAAACCCTGAGGAGCACGCTACAAAGGCCAGTCTTCACGATCTGCATGCAGCATACCTCTGTATTATTATGTTTGTGTTAACTGCTACTGAACATGGCAGTGATGAATATTTAAAATCGTGACTTTGCAAAGGTCATGCGTGCCTTACTATTAGATATTATATTTCATATTTATAACAGGGCATATCTATAGTAAATTATCTTGTGTAATCTTCCAACAATTGCAAATTATCATAATCTATCGCTGTTTAAAATTTAACACATACAATTATTTGTATATCGAGAAATATAATTTTACATTCTTGTCAATCGTTCATAGCTCTATAATATATCTTGTCCTCCAATAATACGTAGTCAACAGTGAATGGTCACTTAACTGTTTTTGCTGAAGTAATCGATAGCGTCTAGACACAGGCGCAGTCTGGCGGTGGGTATGAAGCCGAGGCTCACTAGCACTCTCTCGTACGTAGCGATCACGCCGTCACGGATCAGAATTGACGTTGTTACAGCTATCAGCGAAAGACATTAAGTTAAATTATACAATTCAAAACTATTAAACTCTAAGTGAGTTTATTAACAACCTTGAAGGGTAATAGAAAAATTACCTAATTTTCTATAGATAGATTTAAAACAACGGTAGAAACAACTAAATAGTAACTGAAAGTGATCACTTTCAAGTATTCAGAACGCTCTTTAGACCTATATTTAATTTGTTTGTCTAGTTTTAAGAAAAGTAGTAGTAGTCCTTTGTATAAAAAGGGTAAAATTAATATAAACGTATTTACGTAACGTTGGTAAAATTCGCGAGATACTTACGATTTTTTGCAAGCTGTTTCATAATAACCAAAAGCGGGAATATGAGTTTGTTATCAGTGAAATGTCCCTTTAGGATCAGATGCATGGTTCGTACACAGCCCAACATCCGTACTTTTATTGCGAACTTGGGATCTGAAAAATACAAGAAAATTTCGTAAATAATGATGTATTTCTTATATTATTGTTCCTTACCCCTATAGTGTTACCGTTAGGGATAAAGTAATGGTACCAAGATGGGACGTAAGAAGATTTAAGAATTATATTTGATAGAAATAGCCTGATGTTGGCAACAAAATTTAGTTTGACCAAAAACAAAGATACGTAAAGATACATTTAATGGTATAACCTCGGGTGGCAAGAGGAGCAAGAATCCATATTAGGTCTTGCAGTATCAGTTCGGTGCCAGCGTGACGTTCTCGCTTATCGTGAACAGACGCAATCACCCTTCTCACAATAGCTTGCGTCCCTTTCATCACAATGAACTCCTGCGCGCATTGGTGCCGCGCGATGTTGTTGGCTGCAATGAGCGAATGCTGTTATTGCTCGCCGTACCTTTCGGTGACAACGCTGCGAGGATCCAGACTAAGTCCTGCAGCATCAGCTCAGTGCCGACATTCCCGTCGCGTTTCCCGTGCGTGGTAAGGATCGTACGGATCATCACCTGACTGCCGTTTAACGAAATGAAATGCTGAGCGCATTGATGCCTCGCAATGTTGTTCGCTGAAATCGTTTACACACGTTTTTACATGTTTGACGTAACATGCACTTTTAGGCGCTCTGCACTTCGTTTGAGTGAATATTATTAATTGCTTTGCGTAATAATATATGTTAGTTGTACAAATGTCACACCCTATAGCATGTTATTCAAATGTTACAATTAACAAGGTTGCGGTTTAAGTAGTCCAATGCCAGCTCGGTATGAATGAGAAGGTTTTGAAATGTAAGTAGGCGGAACGACGATCAATAACAGGGTATTATTGATTACTCTATTATATCATGTTGGTGAAATACTTTTATTAATAAAATATTCGGAGTGTGCTCGTTTGCAATACCGATATTAAGTGATAAAGCGCGTGCATTAGTAAGGTCGAGCAAGCATTCGTGAAACGCACACGACATACCCTTTTTATTGAGAGGTGCTTTATTTTCCTTTCCTGTCTTTTTTATTTCTTTCTTCTTAATACCTGATGTCTCATTGGTAACTATTTTATCAAATAATAATAATATTTAAATAATAAGTTTTTTGTTATTCCTGGAGTATAAAAATAGTCAAAATGGAGCCTTTTAAATTACCTGAACATTTTTTTCCTTTCCCCTGTTTCAAACATAATGCTTCTCTGAGTATCGATGTGATATATGTAGAAGTGGCAGTGTCTCTTGAAGCCTACAATGCACAAGCCTTGTTTAAATATGCATATAAGTATACGTCATATTTTAGACAAAAGGTATTTTATATACTTTGATGCTACCTCCAATATTGTAAGCAGCATTTGGATGGCTCCTGTTTGCTTGCTCCATAGTTTTTCAAGGGTACTTTGCCGCACATGTTTATCTGTAAAAATACATTGTTTAATAAATACATTTGCTCATAATAACGTAGATAATTTTATTTTACTATTTCTATACAATACAAAAGGAACTCATGTCAAACATAATAAATGGGTTCTTTATCTTTGCCTCGATTTGCCTTGCCCTAATCAATTGAAGCGGACTGAAGGCCCGCAAGTGACATTTTACGGTGATATTTTTATTTAACGTCCACATAAATAAGAAATTATCATCCCACAAATAGTATGACACCGTTAATTGCTATTATTATGGAAGCAATAAGAAACTACTCAAGCCAATTGCTTGTTAAAATTTGTTAACTATCCGTGAACTTGTCATTATTTAATTCTCGCCGGTAAAATATTTTGGCAGCTTCGAGATTGCTCGTAATTACCAGAAGAAACTCTCTGTCTGTCTGTTTCTGTTTAATTCTACAAATAAACGATCAAGTGAGTAATTGGAGACGGTGATATACCTAATTATATAAATGTCTTTATTTAAAGTCCAGAAATAATAACTTAAATTTGAACTTTCGTTCCTCAAAAGGAAAGTGCAGAACCCTTATACGATCGGATGCCCAGTTGACATTAAAAATATGGCCAAATCAATTTCAACATCAATTTCTCGTGGACATACAATATTTTGTGTAAAAGTATATGTAAAGAAACATATCTTTAAGCCCTAAGCATTCTTAGATAAGCTCATAACGTAGTCGTACTGCGCGAGTTTGAGTTGCACTTTACCGGTTTTTAATTATGAAAGACAAGTTCAATTTTTCATAGAGCAGCACATGTATGTTGTGTATTAATGGCAGAGCAGAATGAGTGATTGCCAGTGATATAACTATGACAGGTCGTCTAGCATCCGTTGGAAGCCGGCCAGTTTGCCACGCGCGAAATCTACGTCACAGGACTCTTGGAAAATGTTTTTGGTAAACGAATAGAATGGTGGAATCGTATAGAAAATATTACTGTATCATTTAGTTTACGCCTGAGAGGGTCAAGAGTGATATTTTTTTGAGTATTTATCTGGAAACAATACATTAATGTTATAAATTAATATTACGAAGAAGGTAACAATTACGTTCAAATAAATACATAATAAGTAAAATTTGTAGTAATACATTCCACGTATTTTGAAAAAAAATGTTAGGAATGAAAACGTCTCATTAAGATGATTGATTGTGTTAGTGATGGTAAGATGTAGATGATACGGAAAGTAACATGTACTGTTTCTATTATTTTTATAATAACTTAATATTTTGCATTGTTCATTTGGGAAATTATGACATAAGCAACTTATTACAAAGGTCGTACATCAGATTATAGCTTAGATAATAATCCAAACATTCACCCGGTTTTTTAATACGTTTTATTAAATAAATTTAATAAAACGTATTAAAATTTTAGTCTCCCGAATTCACGCGTGAGATTTTTTTTAACTTTCGCGTTACTTTCTTATTTACGATTAATTATTACTGCTATAAAAATAACTTGTGACCATCTGAGTAATCCTATCAATATTAATGTAATACTGTGCCAGCGTAGAAATCTTATGGAAACCTTTTACGCGAAAAAGTAACAAACTTCGACAATACTCAAATAAAATGTATTTGCATATATATTCCAATTCCTACGCCTTTTTAAATAAGAATCATAAAGCGATTCAAAGCTGACACATATGTATATGTTAGTAAATCTCCGATGAATGATTGTCGTGATGTTGCGACTTCTTTATTCAGAGCAGCGACACGAATGCCATGACGCAGTTGACGCTTGCCAACAACTCTCCAGCTGGGTATTAAACTACATAATCAAAACAACATTTAGTTAAAGCTCCACGTTTTAGTATTCATAGTACACATTATAGTCTATACTATCTATAGATATATACAAAATTCAATGCCACTTTTCTTGTTATAACTTGTAATGTTATAACTCAACAACGCCTTTACCGATTTGCTAATTTTGCTCTTGAATTATTCGTGGAATTCTAGGGAAGGTTTGTACGTAGAGAGAGAGGATAGCTTTCATCGCGGTATTGCCCCGTGAACGGGAACTACGCGGGTAAAACCGCGGGACACAGCTATATAAAGAGTAAAGATATAACTGTTTGTTTGAATTGATTTGTTTCCAAAACTATTGCACAGAGATCCGTGGATGCGGCAAAGTATCCCCTTAAATTAATTATAGACAACATATTATACCCAAAATAGTCGGAAATAAAATAGTAAAAGATGATTGATATTGGTTGTCATATATTCTACGTAACCGTTACAAGAATTATTATTGTAACGGGTCAAAAATAGGTACCTAATACCTTTACAATACCAGTGCGGATGGGCGTGTTGCTAGCTAGTAATATAAGAATTTTGCACTCAAAAATTGACAGCACTGATTTACATAAACATATACTATCATAACAAAGAAGACAGAAGATTAAAGATAAGAATAAACTAGGAAGGATATATCAGAAGGGCATCTTAAATTGGCTTAAATCCAATTAATAAGAAAATATTTTCGCAATGAAAGCGCTAATTTAATTAAACGTTATTTATGGTTTCAAAACAAAATTAAATAAATTGTGGGTAGTAAACACTTCGTATACTTTTTTATAAAAAGTAACAATTTTATGTAGAAATTGTTTAAATAGTTGCAGTTACAACAGCGGAAACTATAAATTATATCATAACATTGCACACCAAAAATGCTTTAAGTTATTTCGAAGTCTTCATATTATATAGAGATATTTTTATAGATTTTTCTTCTGTCGATAATACTTCAAAACATCTACCCTAATTTCATTATAACCACAATATTAGTTGACTTTGTTGAGGAGTAAATAAGGATGTCTTTTCATCCAAGAACGTTATAAAAAATTCTTCCGCACAACTACAATTGTAAAACGTGAGATATTATTGCGTTTTAAATACACTCATAAAATTCGTCCGATATAAATCATCGGTAATAAGCCGAACCTAGTTAAATATCATAATCAATCATTAGTATTATATTCGCTATCCGGCTTTGAAATAAGTGGAAGAGATTTGCCGAGTCTTAAATGTTATAGAGTTATTTATTTTCATAGATGAACTTGACCGTGCCATATATCTCGTGTAAGTAGATAAATGGGTCATCTCTCTAGCCATGATCTTTAACCGGGCAGTTGGTTGGCTATAAATATAAAACCGATGATAATCTCCGCTTTCCGCTCAACTAATGTCAGATTAGACTCTAAATTTATTTCGCATCACGTATCCGAAATAGATCGCTAATGTAAACTGTAATTACGTGCATCGAGGAAGATTGACATTTTACAAGAAATTTTGTAGCGACCGAAACGATAATAAATATCAACATAATTTACACGTTAATTACCAAAAGGACCTTTAAACGCGCCGACAAATACAATAAATCAAACACAAGGCTCAACCCCCTGGTACTACTAGTTCCCATTATGAAAGAAGTATAAATTAATGGAGTATTTCCGATCGCATTTGTTGAATGGTAACACTTGGCGCGGGCACGAACACCCTCCGTGGGGCCAATTGGCCACGACAACTTTTACGATACCTCAACATGCAAACTGTAAAAGCAAATTTTAATTCCTTAAAAAAGTTTGTAAATTATGGCATCAGACACTTTGAGGCATAAATGTCTCTTTAAACAATAGATTTTTTATTTAGATAACACTTATTGCAATTATGTATGCAGAGTTCGTTGCTATAAAGAATATTTAGATTATCCATCCGAAAAGAAAGCCACAGTTCGCTATTACAAAAATATCCAAGGTACTAAAAGTTTTAAGCCATAAACTATACACAGTCCATGTTACAATGATACCCAAAAAATAAAAAATTCTTTCGTGCCAGTGAGTTAATCGAAAAATTCTTATGAAGTTATTCAGACTAAGTAATGGTTACAAGTACGAGTATTTTTGCAACATTGTTGCGCTAAACTTTCGCTGATCACGCTACGGATAATCTTGAACAGTTCGTTCATTGTGTGACTTGTTTACAAAAACTGGGTATAATAGCACAACTATTATACTGTGAGTATAATTTAGAAACAGCTGCAGATTACTGTATTTGCTCGTGTTGAGCGACATGAGAAATTTGTTGGGCGGATATTTACAGCGTTGATACATTAAAGTTCCATTATTTAATTGGAGACGTACACATATTAATTTTAATACGTACTTTGATAGCTAATTCATATATATTAGTATAGTTTTCTAAATTTACTATAACGATTATAAATAATATACTCGCATATCTATTATAACATTATAAGCTTAACTTAAATAAAGAAAAACGGTTCTACGAATAGGTATATAAATGTTTGTATATTCAGCTCATATAGCACTTCTAACAAGCTATAAATTAGAAGAAAGATTTTCTTTAAACTTTCTCATAACACCACACAAAGTTTTTGTGTAGCAACGGAGTATATTGACACAAATAAATTGTTTGGAAATTTGCCAACAATAGAAGATGTATGCGCATGTCTCGTCTCAACTAATCTACTGACTACTAAATACATAATATTATAATACGTTAGTACGTTTACTATTAAATACTACGATTGAAGATACAATTAATATAAACAGGTATTAAATTCGGCCAGATTAATCTAATTAAGACTTTCTGTTGCATTTTGTTGTATTTTGATCGTTTACTTTAATAATACCTAAAAAAATAATATATTTATCAACAATAACAACACGATACGAATGATGGCTTGTTTGGATTAAATTTATACCTCTAATACAGCATACATAGGGTGTTACTATACTAAGGCAGCATACGTAATTTAAAAAAATCTGAATCAGGTAAATATCTGTAGTTTCTTTGTACCTCAGGGTATGTACAACACGGAAAGCATTGACGAAATCGAAGTGTATTTATGCAAAGTACACCCTGTATTTGCAACCGTATCATTGGATATGAATAATCCGATTATTTGGACTCCGATTTACATAATAAGATCGATTGATGAAACCCATAAAGATATTCTGCTAGCGTTTGCATTCGTAGATTTCAACGAGGTCACCTGAACATCGACGTGTCTAATGGCAACTAAGCGTTCTGTCAGCTTTAAAGACGCATTGAAATGCTGCCAGAAAGAAAAGACATCTTATTTATCTGCATTACATTATCGATAGTCATCGTGTCAGTTCAGCGTGACCTGACTGTAATGTTAATCTGATTACTGATTATTTATTACGTAGTAATTTAGAAACATCAAATCTTAATAATCTTGGTGTGATGATGAAAGTGCTGCCGTTTTAAAATTTGTGACAATACATTAAAAATATACATTCTTAGTAAAATATTAAAGAAATATTTTATATTAAGAAAGTATAAAGTAAAGTTTTGTCGCTCTTTATTAATCTAAAATCAACCAAACAATGATATGATGGTCAAATTGTAGTAACATATTTATACATGTCCAAAATACAACTTCGACAGTCAAGCATTGTATAAAATTAATATTCACTGGGAAGCTTAAAGATAAATTACTATAGTCCGTGACATTGTAATAGTCTTTTATTCGATCCTCGCGTATCTACAATCTAGCGAACGAGATTGCTTTCAATTAATACAACATGCATTTGATTTTAGACGTTTGCTTGGCTAAAATTTCATTCCGAGGCCGCACTATTGTGTTGTTTGACTACCGTTGTTTCTAGATTTACATTTATTCGCGTTGAGTACGTCACGGAATGTCGTAAATCCATTACAAACTCTAATTGTTTCAGATCCGTGCCGTTTGTACTAGAGTTACGACTTATGGAACGTTATTTAGATAATATTAATACCAATATATTTAATATGCTTATTGTTATGTCTATGAAATTTGTTAATTAATAAAATAACAAGAAATAGTATATGCGCTTTAAAAAAAATAGCCTGAAACAAAAGGTGGTCTGCTTATGGTTCATTTTATTACTGTGGGTATTAAAATATCGTATTTTATACGATAAAATTTTATATAAAGGCTTTCAATATGAATGGTTTATAATCTGAGTTTATGTACAGGGGTTGGCGACACCAGATATTGCAGTGTCCACAGTTCTTTGACGGTCACCTTGGTTTGTTCGACTTAACTTTATTATAGCAGAGTTATTTGACGTTTAATCTGATAATAATATGCTTTCACTGACGTAATGAAATTAAACTGCAATCTGTTTAAAATACACTTGGGTTGATGTCACGCATAAATTTTAAAATATCTGTAGTTTTATTACCTTTGGAACTACCTACCTACGTTCGCTCTCGCTATGGGTTACTTAATTATCTGACTCAGAAACATAAATGATTGACTTTTAAAGCACCATAAGGCTCTTAGTTTTGAATTTGCCATCAACAGTAAATTTAAAACTCATACATTATCACAGGATCTTATCCTTAGCGTATTTAGATAAAGTTTTGCTTCAAATAGTACCAATTACAAGTTGCCCATGGTAATAGTGTCTTAAACTAGTCAGCTATGAGGTCCATGCCTCTAAAAAATACCTCTTTTTGTCGGGGGTAAATCTACTTATGGATAACCAGTGAGTACTTATGGATCCATGAGTAGATTTCATATCAGTAGTTTATAACTTCATATAGGTATCCATAAGTACCTTCGCATAGGAGGGTTAGTATTACCCAGACCGGTAATGTCGTGCTCGCACGTGGCGGCACCCGGTATTCCTTCGAACCTCGAGACGGGCTCACAGTAACTTACCATGAGAGGTGAGCCTGGAGTTGATCCGCGCCGTGATGGCCCGCGCCACCTCCGTGGAGTCGGGGGCGCGTTGCTGGTGCAGGCGAAGCCGCTCGAACAAGCAGTCCGCGGCCGCCTCGTCAGCCATTCGGTACGCTGAAATGGCACAAACATTAACTATATATACAACAGAACTCAAAAACTACATTAAAAGCTAATTAGAAACCCCGATTTGTTGTGATGCACTTTCTTACCTACGTTTCCAGTTTCTTATGTTTTGCGCCAATACAAGGCAATCATACTACATTAAAAAAGTAGTTGAATTTATTCTTAGTATTTCCTTTTTAAAGCTATCACAATTATATTATTAAATTTATTCATAATATTAATAGCTACTTTAGGATTTGTCACCGTAGTCATAGAAAATATATCTTGCTCGCCTTCCTTCTTAAAACACAGTAGTAAAAAATCTGGTTATGTCTATGTGGTATCATTCCCCTTGATTTTTGATTAATGTTGTGCTCAAACACTTTAAAAGAATGGGACCAAATGAGAAAGAATGTCCTCAGGAGAAAACAGATAAACAGACAGAAGTTCGCGTTTGTTAACAGACTAATGTTTTCGATTTACCCTCATTCTAATATTTTTTTAATACATGACCAAAAATAAAAAAAAACAAGATGTTTTTATTATAACAGAATCGAAGTTACTATTGAACATCCAAAATACATATACGATGGAATTTGGAAATACAAAAAATAAATGTTTTATCATTTCTTTTTCAGATCTTGTTTATAAAATCATAATTTGCGGGTACTTGTAACTATAATTGGCATTCGCAAATGTCGAGAGCTTTACAACAAACATCTGGAAGGAGGAAATGGATAAAATCATATGATTAAATACAAAATGTCATATCAATGAGAGGAATGTCTTTGTGTAGGTTTTGTTATCAACATTTTGGTATGAAACGGAGCATATGAATGTGATATTACATTATGAATACAGAATAGTTATAAATCGAACGAAGAAATGTAAAAGCTTTTTATCTAGGTGTTGCCAAGCACATAAATGTCGATATTCGCGATTGGTAAACACAATGTTAGCATTGTCATGAATGTAGGCCGTAAAATAATAAACAACAACTCGTGGAAGCGTATGGCTCGTTGGGTTTAGCATGAATAGTCACGGAAATAGTAAAACGTACGTTCGTGAGTTCGTGGCGTTAGGTCCTGGTCACTGTGGTCTGTTGGATATGGTTTGTTGTTAAAAAATGTGTGTGTGTCGCGAGTACAGCGCCTGACGGCGGCTGCGGGCCGACTGCGCTAGTGTGCGGCGAGATGTAGTCTGCGAGTTGAGGGGGCGGCCGCCCGAGCCGTGACGCGGACCGCGAGTCGCGACGCTAGCACGCTTTAATGAATAGAGGATATTTATTTGGAAAATTCGAATTATAAAATGCCATTTAAACCAAACTTTACCTTAATAGGATATTTCTTTGATAGTTCTAGCCTAATAAAATTGAAAAAATAAGTTATAAATCTTTCGGGATATGGATTAGGAATTTATTATACCTATCTCTTCGAATTTCACATTTCTTATTCAACGTAGTACATATCAATAAAAACAATAAAAAACAATTTTCATACATTTTCAACAAGAGTGATCCTATAAATAAAATACGCATAAATGTATTTTTATTTATTCTAACTTAGTCATGATTAAAATTTGTTTCATAGGTTTACATAGGTTTTATAAATCACCAATAAAATTAACGAGACTTACATTTTTTCTTGGCTTTTTTAATTTCTTGTGTTTGTGCCGACGAATCGGTCGCTGTCACCAACTCCTAAAATCCACAATACATTTGTATCACTAAAATACAAAAGTAAATAGATAGAAGAAGTAACTGTTTTGCACAAATTCTTTTATTTCTCAATTAACGCGCTGTTGGTACAATAAAACAACATTTGCCCAATATCTGTCCCGTTCGAGTCCATACAACTTTTACAATATTGCAGAATGCATTAGAAAAGGATGTTTATGTTAGCATCATGTTAGTACACTAACCTGACATGTCTCATTCATTACAGAATAATATTTGTTAATTATTCTTGTTATTTAACGTCCTGCAACACACTCATTTCCGATTATAAAATAGTTTTTGAATTTATATTATAACCTGTATTTTAAATGTCATTGCAAAACATTGACATTCGATTTATTTTTCCTTTGCGATAATAACCAGGAATAATCGTTTTACGAAGCAAGAACCTTAACTAGTTGCATGCTTTTGCATTTTACAAGTATAATTAGTTGAACGATATTATAATATACCAACAAAGGAATGCTTAAAGTTTAAGCGATTGTAGTTTTTAAATGAAGCTAATGTTCTTTTATCTTGATATTTAGTAGTGAATATAAAACGCTTTCTCTTTATAGATTAAAGGACACATTTGCGTAACAAAACTGCCATCTACATTACGATGTGTTGTTAAAAAACGAGTCGTAGAAATGTCAGTTGGATTTGCAGCCGGTAGCAAATGTCACTGAGAATCTGGTCTAGGAACTCTCAAGGGAGGCTTCGGTGACGATCAGTTTGAATTTAATAAGATATTTCATTAAGATTTGGAATGTTATCTTAGCGCATACATTTTTAAGTGTCTACAGAATGAGGTTATTGAATTCCCTTTTTTCTATAAAGGCTGTAAAGTCCACATTTTTTTAAAACTATTATATTTTCTAACTAAAATTCATAACGTATACCTACATCAAATTTCTTTGGATATTTCTTCAACAACACCCAAAAAAAAAATAGAATGTGACGCACACTGTTTACATGATACGATAGATTCCTTAAATACATAATTAATTGCTTTACTTTCTCATATAATAATTTAAAAACAATATGGGAACGAAATCAAAATATTTACATTTGCAAACTCGTGCGATTTATTACAGTGAATAATGTTTGTTTTTATTGTTCTATAAATGTTGGAGTTTTCATATGGAATTGCATTTGTTGAGAATCAGTACACGCTTGTGTTGTTAGAACTTAGAAGAAGTCGGAATAATTGTGAATGAAAATGTATTTGACTGTGACTTTGTCCTTCATAATCACATTGCATAGCTATCATAGTGTGTACTATATCTCGGTATTGGGATCTCCGAATCAAAAGGTCAGTATCAATTAAACGATACACATTGATGTCATCTAGTTCCGATTTCGTGATGTTTAATCGTCCTTGATTGATGAATTATTTTAGAGCTTTTTATTTACATTGATTTTAAAGAAGTCGTTATTAGATAAGATATTTATGTTCATAAATTCTTTGAGTTAGTAGCACAGTACCAATGTAATAGATGTATAATAATATATACTCTTTGTTTAACTAGTAATCTACTTTTGATTCTCAAAATTAATTTTACAAGAGATAAATAGTATGCTATATGTTAATCTGTGACATGGTCATATGCCCTTACTAGTTTTTCTGAGAAAGAGCAATAAACAATCTTACATGCATCCCCCATATTTTGTGCTTATAATATTAGTAGGATTAGAGTCATATTATGTTATTTTGTTTTTATTCTGGGGTTTTTTTTTCTTATTCTGGCCTAATTGTTACAGATGCAAAATATCAATACAGAAGTTGTAAACAATACTCTTTTATTAATGGATTTGAATGACGTCGGCGATTCTAATGACACTCAAGTTCACAGCCCGCTAATTCGTGTCAAAAAGGATTCCGGCGCTGGTACGTCTTCAAATGTTTCTTCCTTATATTAATGTTACGTAGATAAAAAGTATTCTTCGATGAATTAAACTCAAGCTACTATACTTATACTATTAATTGAAACGTTAATGTAGTTATGCAGTCCCATTATATACTTTAGAGAGTTCTCTGAAACATACTCGTACAAAAAATAATTGATACATACATAAAATGTCTCTTTCAACCTTTAAAACTTTTAAACCGTTGCTTTAAAGTTAACTAGCCAAACTTCTTCCGAAACTATTAGACTCCACCTGTACTAAATTTCATCAAAACCTGCTCAGCAGTTTCGACAAGAAAGTGTTGCAGCCAGACACATAGGCAGATAAAGTTACTTCCGCATGTATAATATTTCAAGCATATTTTGTATTATCTTCAAAAAAATGTTTTACAGGTAAATTCACTCAGGCTGCAAAAATGGACCAACTCAAGACGTTTCGTGTTTTTCTACAACTTTTCAAGAATTTCTGGGACTCTGCATACGTGGGAGGCAGCCATCCTATGCATCCTAACGTTCCTAAAGCAGTAGTCGGCCTTTACAAGATGAGGATTGTGGATTTCTTCTTCCCCAGAATTGGAGAAGATCCAAAAAAGAGTGGAAAATAATAACCATAGTTCTTAAGATGTTTGCATGACTATTGCATTTGAAACGAAATTAAGTACAAAAGTAACATTAACTTCGTTACAAACTCATAGTACTTAAAATAAAACTCATAAGTGTGAGTCTGACTCGTCCACCGAGCATTCCGTAAGATCATTAAAAGTTGTTTTTAATCCATATTGATGACCCTTTTGTTTTCTATAACCTAGACCTAGATACAATTAAATTGATCAGCTTTCAGATTTTTTCATTTGCATGATCTATTTAAACTAAGACGTACAACTAACAACAAACTGTTAGTCGAATCGTAGTGGATATAAAAACTTAAAAGCCTTATCTAAAAGGTTAGATTTCACTAGAGTACGAGTCCAAATATTGGCTGTTTAATTTATATAATTAAGACAATTCATATTCTTTGTCTTATTAAATTGAACAATTATAAGTCTTTAGACAAGGAAGCCAACAACCTGTTGTTGAAGCTCCTAAATGATTTTTTTTGTATTAAAATGCATATTACAATGTTTGTAGTCTCAGCGTACACTAAGATACATATAACAATCTATTTCAATTTTTTCGATAGTTTACTTAGCGGTAATATTATATCGCAATGCCATTTTACACTGAGTATATTTATAGGATATCTAGAAAAGACTTTATTTTTATTGTAGCCGTTTTTTTTTTATTATAGTGCTAAAGTATTTTATTAAGAATAAAGTTTTGAAGTGACAAGACCATCTTTTTCAAGTTGTTGGGCTTTATATTGTCGGTGTAATATATTAATTTATTGATAACCCACTATTGAATGAATTGTAAATAAAAAAACTCATACTAAAAATTAAAAAATACATGTTAAGAAAATGTAACTTGTGACATAAATATGTCGGCAATAAGTTTTATTTTCGTTAATCTTAGTACGTGAACTTCTGATGCAAGATACAGGTATATTGAATACAAATTGTGTAGACATATCTAGGTGTTTTCATTCTTCGTTTTGGGTGGGTGTTATCGAGTGGATATAAAAGAGTCGTCATTAATACGTGTACACATCTCGTTACAAGTTGCTCAAAGATGAAGGTACGAATATAAAGGACAGTTGCTCTGTTTCTTTGAGAATGTGAACTCGTTGGCTATAAATAGCGTTTTAAAATAAGCATTGTTGTTGCTTAAGCATGTAAACGAGTGTATAATAATGTTGTTTGTTGTTTAATTAGGTTATAATACTGCTGGCTAGTGCTATTATAGGCTGTGTAAGCAGTGGGTCGACGGCATGGCCTGGCGCGATCCCACTCGGTGATTCCATCGTCAAGACCATAATACCTCCACAAGTTAAAGGATTTGCTTATTCATCGAGCCAATACATCAATGCTGTAAGTGTTACAAATTATTTATGCAGAAGATAGGTTAAACGTGTTACATATTCCTTGTCGTCATTTTAAAATTTGTCGTAAAACAATTATTTTTATTTAAAAATAATCGTCAAGTGATATTTTTCTATTTCTGTTTCAAGGTGCCATCACCGTACATCGATTATCAGCCGCAAGTTAGCTACCAGGTACCACAGTTCGGAGTATACCCGGCGTTTCCAGGAGTTGCATCCTATCAACCCATAGTAACACCGCCATACTACCTCGGTTCCGGTGTCCTATACCCTTCGCAGAGCCCAATTTTGCCACCAGCTGGTTTACCAAGTGCGCCCTTACCGATACAACCTCAACAACCTTCACAAGATTCACCTCCCCAATCGCAGCCTGCTGGCGATGAGGATACAGCAGTGATAGAATCAGCCGAATTTGCTTCTAACCAGCCACAACCAGGACCAGCATCCCAGTCATACGACGCTAAAAATATGCCCGCATATCCTCAAATTCCACAGATTCCTAATTATCCACAAATCCCTCAATATCCACAAATTCCACAAGCCCCACAAGTTCCTCAAGTCCCACAAATTCCCCAAGCACCTCAAATTCCTGAAAGGCCACAAATTCCTTCAATCCCTCAGTATCCTCAGTATCCTTCTTCAGGAATAACGCAATTTCCCCAATTCCCACAGCCACCGCAATTCTTACCCAACCCTCCGCAACAACAAAACCCTCCGTTCCAACAATCTCCCCAACAAGAGCAACCGCAAAGTTTTCCATCAGCTCCAACAGGAAGTCAAGGTCTTAATGACGAAGATACGGTTTCTGTAGAATCGGCCTAATTTTTGTAGTTTGCTAATTTATATGAGGCTCCAAAACAAAAGCTACTTCTTTTATTGTGGTACATGATGTGTTTTTAAATGTATGTTACAATGTGTGCAATAGATGCTTATTGCACAGTTTGACCTGAGAGTTGATCTGAATTTTTAAATATCGATTTAAGATTTAATAGCATTTATATAATTGAGAATTTTTATACCTTTTTATGTTTAGAAATAATACTAAGATTATAATGATTAAATATATTACTAAAATTTTAAATATTGGCGTATATTTTACCTTGGCATTACCAAAATCCGGGAGAGCGTTCGTGGATCCATTTAGTCAAATCTCTCGCGGAAGTGTTTCTGCCATTCAATCCCAATCCAAAGTAAAATGTATATGGGAACCATTGCGAATTAAAACTTACTGTTATATTGTAACCACCTACACCTTCAATAGTAGGCTTTACAAGACGATTTGGCATTAATAACCGAGCACACACGATCGTACATTCAACTCCGGCTGATATCTGTAAAATAAAACATGAATACAAGTTATATTATTATACAAGTTATCACGAAGATACTATTGTAATGAAATAATTATCGTATTTTAATTCTTTCTAGTAGAACAACATGAAAAAAACAATGCGCTTACTTTCATAATAATATTTAATTTTCCTGGAGGATCGGCGTTGACTTCAAACTGCTCCGAATAGAAAAATGAAGTAGAAGTTCGTATTTTTTTCAAACTTTTGTAGCACCAATTTCCTGATACGAAAGTACGTGCTTTCCAACCAGATTTTTGTGGTTTTCTTGTTCTCAAATACCCTTTATTAACTCCCATAGCTAAAATTAAAAAATAATGAATATTTTAGCATAAATTTGTCGAGCTAAATTTGCAGTTGTTCTTCGCGTAAGTGATCAATAAAACAAAGCTCCTTACCTGGACCACCTTCGAGAAGTTGAAACGTTTCTGGATATGGCCGTGGTAATACATTAGCTGTTATAAAGCTGATTATCCAATTGACATATGGGTAAACATCTATGTAGAGTGGCAGTTCTTTGTTGATTCGGTTTCTCATGGTGCGTCTGGTACAGGGGCCACTGCCAGCTGCGATACCCATCAGTTGGAAGGGGCCATCAGCGGCGTGGGTTACTATTGGTGCTCCGGGACGAACACCGCAACCGGACGTGCAAATAACATGGGTTACACCTTCACTACCCAATCTCTGCAAGAACCTTTGTATTGCTGTGCAACTTTTATGTAGCCAGTAGTAGTAAACATTTTTTTGCAATTTTTGTTAGTTTTGAAAGTTTATATTAGTGAATCATTTTATGTTTTAATAATTGAAATGAAAATTGCAGAACAGTTACTTTATTAAATGACATATAAAAATACTATTTTAATATAATAAAAGTATTGCTTATATTATATTATATTTTATGTACAGAGTTAGATTACTTCCTTAATCAACACTTACGTGTCTCATACGTAACTTTCGGCACTCCTTATGCGTAAATAATTTTAATGTTTTTTTAGCCATTTTTTCAGAATCAAAATCTCTTGGGACAGCTGAAAAAAAAAATTATTGTTGTAATATTCATTAGTTCTCTATAAATTGATATATATTTAATATAATAAAAGTCAAGAGTTCACTTACTACTCAAATAATCTACAAGAAAAACAAATTTATGCCGTCGTTTCCTTTCACGTTCTTCCACTGACGGTAAACATACGGGAATCATATAAACTACAATAAATTAAATAACATTATGAATTAGATTTTAACTCATATAAAAAATATAAGTACCTTGCTCCATATATTGTATATGCTAGACAAAAGGTCATTGTTCTAATACAATTGGCAGGATCTGAATTATAATACGAAATTACCATATTATGCCTAGTTCTTAGAAGAAGATTTGTATGAGTTTTAGATTAAACAAAAGTTATTCTATTATATCAGTAGTTTTTTTTATTTAATTTAAACGCTTACGTGATTTGACCGCTCTGAGGAGTTTAACTAGAGCTAGACTATTGCCAACTCCAAATCTGTAAAAATTAAAAATGTATTATCGATTTCAAAATCGCCTGTTTTTATTTAATATTATGTCAACTTTTACACCATTTTCAAATGTCGGCATGTTGTAGATTACAATAGATTTTATTATTTACCTGGAGTATTCAGGATGTGGACTGATGTCAATGAGAGGTATTTCCAGGTATGCTCTCGGGCACGTTACACCCATTTTTGCCTGACTCCTTGTTAGACTGCAATCTTCTTCATCCCGAACGTAGTCACCAAAAAATACATTTCCTCTAAAAAATATTTTCAGATCTATCACGAGGTTCATAGTCGGCCGTTTGCGATTTGTTTAGACTACATTTCTGTATTCTTAATTTTATTGTTTATGTCTATATTAAGATATATAAAAATATCGACTACGATATTCAAGGACACTCACCGAATTTGAAAAAGGTAAAAAAATGTAAAAAATTGAAATTCAGTAATACCATATCTTCATATCATTGTTTGATTGCACTTTCCAAATTTTCGGAATTAAGTCTGAAAACTTACAGTTTGTAATTTTTGGGAAGCCGAAGCATATCAACTGCAGTTCCAACAGCAAACTGTTTATGCACAAGAATAACTCTGGGAGCTTTGCTGTGATGCGGCAAACCTGTGGTAACTGAAACCCAAGTATTAATTACTATTACTAATAAATTTCAATACTTAGACAAAAAGATTAGAACTGAAAAATGCCTATTTTAGGATTTAACATAAGGGTTTTATCTGTATCTAAAAAAAGGAAGTAGTATCATACAATAATATCATATAATAATGTTACATTATAAAATTATGAATTATCAAATCATTTTTTATTCAATAAGAATAATTAAGAATTATACGTAGAGTCTAATATCTAAAGACAATACACTACAATTACCGTGAATATATTGGACAAAGCCAAGCCATGGAAACGTATGTTCCTTTAGAACACCGTCAGGAGGCTTTAGCCTGAAATCGTCATGACATATCGCAAAATCGCGCAGCATACATCTTGCTGATACAATAAAATCTGGAAAACCGTTTTTCATTTTATACATATGGCACTTTGAAACGTAAGTGTAGTGTTCGCAAAATTCAAAAAAAATCAATAAATATAAAAAACGAGATGTTATTTAAAAAAGAATCTTACTAAACACTAAAACAACTGAGCGACGCATTGCTCTCTATCACAAATTATGTAAAAATGCTTCTGAACAAATCTCCCTCTCATCACTTCCAAAACAAATAATATTTGTTGTGATTCAATTGTTATCAGTCCAATGAGAATATGAGACAACATGAACACATGCAAATACCTGAAATACTTAAACTGTATTGTTTGACTTGACTTTGAAAATAAGAAATCTTTTTTTTTGTTTAACTTGATAGTTCAATCTTAGTTGTTAGTTATGTTAAAGATAATCTTCAACTTCAACAAATATACCAACAGAACGAATATGAATATGATGTTTTGAAATTTAAGATCTTATATAAAGCTATGTTCTACAAAAAAGTTTTTTGAATTAATTGAGTTTGTAAATTCTGTTCTAGAAATTATAAATTTACACCAAAGAAATTATCTGTCTTTTGCTTGGTACCTCAATTAGAGTTATATTTTAAAAAAGTTAATTTAATCTCTTTAGTTTTATACTCAAATATTTTTTTAATACTTAGTTATTTTAAATAGAAACGCGATTTGATTGTAAGTTTATTTGTATTGAATAGGGTTCAGAACAATTAGATCGATTTGATTAATCTTTTTTTTGTGAAACTACGTTTTCGGTGAGTGACGGGCAATTTTACTTAACTACCAATTCGTAAACAGATTTTTTTGAAGATAATCATATGTAGAAAGGTAGGGAATGAAACATATGAAATAGTATCATTTATAAAAGCTTTATTTCCTGTCAATAATCCATATGAATAACAAATCTTTAATAGGGTTTATAGTGGTAAAATTCAAACACAAAGTTAGCTGGTACCATCATTCTCCTGCCTAAATAAAATTCATGGATCTCATATCTATTGATTGTGTTCAGCATGAGATATGAGATCGTTCCTTGACAATAATACATTGGGAGTCTGCTTTTGTAGAATAGAAATTTTTTAGGCACGTACATCTTCATGACAACGCATTGGTGACGATATTTCTGTGTGTGCTTCTTTGCTATGAGCTGCAAGGAAATTATTCCTTTAAAAACAGTACGTAATAACATATTAAAATTATTTCTATTTATAAATCCAAAATAACGAATTACGAATCATTAATACATTGTATAATACAATACTCGCTTTCTTCTGGCAGTCCTTATGTATGCTTAAGTCTTAAAACTACGCAAATTCAAGTGGAAGTATTTATGGATATACGTGCATTAATGCGGGTAAAACCGTTAGTCTCGGCTAGTTTTTTATAAATACGATTATGGAATATGTTTGACAAATACTATACGCATATCAATGCGTAAAGTATTTGTCAAACAGCTTTATAACATAAAAAATACATACATAAATATAATTGACGTTTGTACTCTTCCAGTCCCCAAATGTAATATTCACCGACTTTCGAAAATACGAATGGTTAACGACGTCCCGGGTGCACCATCCAAATTTATACACATTATTTAGTTCGGCTGAAACCAATATGTACTGATGAGTTTGAATAAATAATAAAAAAATAGTTATTTTTTTAAAAGTTTTATAATAATTTTATGGTTATATTATAATTAGTAGGCTATTGATTAATTACAAATTTGAAAATTCTATAATCAAATTACTTCAAAGGTATTCAGATTGTATCTTTGGTCACAAACTTTGGTGAGTTAGCTTTTAAATGTCAAATGTTAATGTGGATTTAGTGGAAAAAAACGATGGTCTTAAGGTCTTACAGAGCCCTGGAGCGTTTTAAAACCAAATCGAAGGGAGCAAAATTTAACTTACTTCGAGGTAAATCTTCATCCGTTATATCCAGGCCGTAAAGCACATCTTCGTCGTCTTCAGCCCGAAGTGAGTAGCCTGCTTGATTTGCTGGTACCGCCCTCCATCCTTCGGCTTTACGATATAAATATATTTTTATCAATTTTGTCTCTTTATTGATTTTTTGTTTCGTATTAAAAAAAAAACTAAATACATTATGGAGAAGTAGACCGTTAGTTTTGAAATAAATAATAATATTCTAGATTTTTTATGAAAAACCATGATTAAAGTTGATCCCGAACTTTTAATGTCCAGATAGCACAGACAATCATTCAAAAACAGACAAACAATTTTTTTTTAAAATAATATTACAGGAAAAAATACAAAACTTTTGTCACGTACCAATTTGAAGGACTAAAATTAAAGAAAAAATCGCTATCCAAATCATTGAGTACATCATTACAGTTTAAAAAACGTTTTTACAATGCCGAAATTTTATTCCATTTGGCCGTCTATCTTTTGTATTGTTTGAGTATTGGTAAATCAAACGCAAAAGTTTACAATGCAAATACCTTTATTAAATACCTTACAATCGTTTACCTTAATTTTAGATGTAACATACTACAAACTATGTACTAGATAAACTTGTGACACTTTCTCTCGGTGTATTTGACCGAAACTGAGGCTTCATTAATGAGACCCACAAATTTCTTGTTATTGGATCACAAATAACAAAATAAACGAACAACACAAAACCTTGCAGTGTCGATGTTAAACAGAAGAAGTAGGACCAAATTAAATTAGCCGTAAAAGAGAATAAACCAAATATCCATGTAAGTCCCAACAGGAAAAATAGAAATATGGATAATCTTAACTGAGCTCCTATCAAATCTATGTCCGTAGATCTCATTTTGCCATCAGGGCCGTGTGAAATTGCATATAAAACTAGAACAAATAAAACTATGTTTATGAACAAAATCACGCATATAGGTACAACTACAGTGAAGATTAACATGAAACCGGTGGGATAGCATATTGCGTGATCATATCGACTGAATGGGAGAATTGGTATATAATTTTTGCTATCCAAGATGAGAACAGTGGTTACTGGCAATATAGGAATTCCCCATCCTATTAATGTGAATTTCACAATAAATCTTGAAGGTCGATATACTCCTAGCACTCGGACGTATCGGATAAATTGTAAGGATGCAGTTATTAGCATCCACATAAAACTTGCTAAAACGGTATAGTGCAATAGCGCACCGAGAAATATGCAAACTATTTCTTTATGCTCAGATATATGAAACGCATCATCTTCTCTATAAAAAATAGAATTATCTAAGTTGAATATGACTATTAGCAGTAATGGCATGGCAATAGCAGCGGTTAAATTCAGAAGAACTTTAGTGCCTGCCTTTTTTCTCCATGCATGAAATACAAATGCCGTAATCCATATTCCAACAATACCTAGCAATGACAAAAAACTTCCTATTAGAGATATTATATTCAAAGGTTTAGTATTTGATGTAAGACGCGTATCGTTACCTGAGCCTAAGCGCTCCCGAATATTAATTAGCTGACCAAAGTGAGTTAGATGATAACAGTTACATAAACTTGTTTCATTTATGGTGACAACCAAATAACAACCTTTATCGGACCAGAACCCGGGAATATTTTTATGGACATCAAAATCCCAATATCCGCAAGATTTTTTGTAGTCAGAGGCATACATGTCTTTGAATATCAAAGGAATTGGATTTTCTAGATTAGGCAAATAGCCGGGTATAGAAACGCCAATTATGCGACTGTTCACAACGAAGTTTGTCGGGTCGAGGGCCTGAAATACTGCGTCACTGTTAAAGATATTAATTATAATATGAACATCCCTTTCATCAAACGAACTGTTATCAGAAGTATTGTCAACGCTTTTTAATGATTTTAAAACTTCGTCAGGGATCCAAGTTGCAATTTCTAAATTATCGAGATTTAAAATATCTTCGTATGTGGTATTCTTAAATAAAGGTTTGATTTCCATATCGAAAAAACTAGTTGAATTTTTTGACTGTTGAATAGCTATACCGGTAATGTTATTTCTAAATGGATGACATATTTGGATCAGAAATTCCGGTTGTACAGCTAATTCTGAATAAATGGTAGTGGAGCGAAAAGGTGTAGGATGGCTATTCTGTGTCAAAAATTCAATTATTTCACCAATCGCGTCCAAAATAACGTTGGTCGAATTAAGCGTTTGCGCTAGCCTTAAATATTTGTTGTCGAGAATCATGACCCTATTCATGATCCAAGCAATGTTTGAAATAGTTCCCATATCCACAGAACTTTCGTTTTTTTGGGCCAATATCAGTATGTGTTTTAAGGACATTGACAAATAGTATATGTCTGCTGGAATCAAAATATGCACATCCTTAAGCGCACTAGTTAAACCGTCGGTGAGGAAACGAAACTTTTCATTTTCTGGTATTCTTCCTTTTAAAAACTCGTAAAGAAAAGTTGTAGTTGAAGAAGGCGAATAGTTATGGTTGCAAACTCCTTCTATCTCTCCCCAAACACTTCCTAGTACGTATGAGCCAAGGCATCGTCGCTTTACAGGTAAACCATTTTCTTGTAAACAAAATTGTTTAGGCGCTGTTATGTGACCTATAGATGTTAATTCCCATTCAAGTGTCATATTATTTGTATTAGAAACTGAGGGCAAACAGTATATTGAACTTGAAATATTAACAAAAGTATAATTATTTTTTGGTAATTCAATTTTTGCAATGTTGTAAATTTTTTCATAAACAAATTTAATATTATCTCCTTTTTCTTCGTAAACTTTTTTTATCGGCACATGCAAATGTAACAAAACGAGCAACTCTTCCGAAGTATAATCGAGTATGTCCATAAGAAGCACTTTGTCTGCGTTAAAGATACGAGTAATATTTTGACGTAATTGAGCCATCTTTGTCTCTAATTCATTTTTAACGTCGCAATTGGTTAAGAAGATTTTAATTGCCATAGAAAATACATGTACATCATTACCTTGAGGATTTACAACGATCTTTTCAGTGGATATTAATGAAAAGTTCTTCAAATGTCCTTCGCACCAATATTGTGCCGATCGATCTGTTATCAGATCTATAAGATAAACATTTTTTTCAACTTTGATACTTTCATTTGTCAACGAAAAATATACTTTTATAGAGTCACTTTTTGCGATGTAAGGAAGTTCGTTAATTTCAACTACTTGTTCAAATCCCGTAGCATCCGTAAAACATTGAATTCCTGTATCATTAATATGATATTTCCATAAACCAGAAGGGTAATAAATTGT
This sequence comes from Eurema mandarina, assembly GCA_018238005.1. Lineage (NCBI taxonomy): Eukaryota > Metazoa > Arthropoda > Insecta > Lepidoptera > Pieridae > Eurema > Eurema mandarina. The sequence continues at coordinate 29,723 of DWAJ01000275.1, forward strand.
TAAATATATTCTTTTGTCGTAATGATTATATTCAAATGATAATTCAGGTTCTTTATATACAATTTGAGTTTGACAGGCCATGCAATTAAGTTTAGTATGAGATTTTCTTATTAATTTTATTTCACCTTCTTTATTAATAGCAACGCGTACATCAGATAAAAGAAATTCAAAAAAACCCAAATCACCATGATCCTTCAAAACGTAATTTGATGTAGAAAACCAGCACCATTCATATTCAGGTAAATTATTAATATTTGCAATTTCCTTAAAAATATATCTACCTAAATCACTGTCAATTCCATCTACCATGGGCGTACAAGTCCCATTATTAAAAAAATCGTCAAATATATGATCTTCGTTCAACGTCTCAATACCGAAACATACACTTGCGTCTGGTGTAAATCTTACACCATGATAATTTTTAGGACACTTCGCAGGGGTATGAATGTTGTTCGTATAAAAACACAAGCTAGGATATTCCATAAGACATAGCTCTGATGTGATTTGTTGTAATTCTATATCTAAAAGTAGACAATTTTTAAATATTGACGCCTGCAGCTTTAGAAGGTTGTTTCCTTCGACTTCGCGCCCCCACATTTTACCAGGAGTATACCATATTATTGGACTAAATAGCTTCGATCTTCTTGCTGGTAACCAAAAATATCTGGAAACATTCATTTGTTTCAGAGAATGCAGGAGTGACTCTACATCGTAATCACTAAGATCAGTTATAACAGATGCACCGCCATCATGAAGACAAGGATAGCTCCAAGTAGATGATCGCTCTATTTGATAGCAGTATTCAGTATTATTATCCGATATTTCCTTGAAGCCTGGAGGACATGTCGACGATAAACGATCCAAGTCAGATATTTGTAGTATATTGTAGCATGGTTGTAAGTCGGCAAGTGAAGGGACCCAGGTATTATTTATACAACTTCTTGTGATAATTCTTTGTGCATTGTAACACAGGGGTTTAGAATTGATTTCAGTGTCTTCTGTGCTTTCAGGCCATTGTACGATTAAGCCATTTCTGCTTCTTTCTTCTAAACATACCTACAAATGACACACAGCTTCAGAATTTGATAAACAATCTTGGTATTATTTCCTAGCTATTATTCAATACAACAGTTTTAGTACAATAATTGGCAATCATTTGTCTGAAATTGTAAATAAAATACTATATATACCTGAAAACTGGGTGCAGTTACTATAAGTATTAAAATATTCGTATTAACTAGAACGCAACCACTGAGAGAATTAAACATTTTTTATTTTATCCATTGACTCACTCGCTTCGTGTAACACTGAACTAAGATTTGTGCGATGGCTTTTATTTTGAGCCCTACGTAAATATTACTCCATGCAAATTGATAATACATGGTGTCCAGGTTTTATATGTGTGCTCAAATATATAAAAAAAACAAGCACGTTTGATACTTTTCATTGAAACTCATACTCTTAAGCAATTCAATAAAAATTGGTACTATTTTTAAACATTGCTTGCAGTATCCCACAGTGTCACTTGTGTATAGTCCAATCCTATTTATTTTCTTTTAAATAACACAGAAAATCTCCAATTTGGTGCATTTTAATACAATCGTCTTTATACATTTTAATGGTTCATTGTGATTTACATAGAATTGAAAATAATTTTTTTATAACCGCCAAACTTGCAGGACATAATATGTATACAAAAGCTATTTACAAACAAAATGCTTTATTATAATAACAATAAAAGAATATGTACTAGCGTGTCTGGGTTATTGCATTTTATACGTGTATTTGATAGTAATTGTACTCCTTATTTCGCAATGAAAAGAAAATTATTATTAATTTATATGTTCTTCAATTTTGGTAAGATGTTATTATAAGAAATCTAATAGGAAAATAAAATAATGTATTTTTTTATATACGCTTTTTACATTTTGTGTAGTACATTTTTTTATAATTGTTTTTTAAAATTGCCCCGTACTTAAATTAAATATTATGATGTCCCTTTGTAAAAAAAACAGCAAAGTTTGTATTTTGCGTATTGATAAATCTTTTATAAGACAAATAAAACATTTTATTGGTTAATCTTGTGTACTTTGTATTCGTTTTATTCGTTGTATTATTAGGGATATTTTCCTAATATCTAATTAATTATTGTTTAGTTACTCTTTTCACGATACTTGTTTATGGAATATTTTAGTTTTATATTGAATTGTTATTTTTAATGTGCTAATATAGGATTATAATTCGTTTCAGTTTCAGATAATGTTGCCTGGCAATACTTTTCTTCAATCGGTGATCTCACTTTAACGGGAACAGATAAAGACCCCGGTATACCTTATTTAAATTAACTGCTAAAAGTTAATGTCTAGAAGATGATTATAATGGTTCAGCTGAATTCTCAATTTTAGTGTCATGTCTATATTCGTTTTCAAATAGATTTTTCTTTATATTTTAATAGATGCAATGTGCTTATTTTATTGTAGAATTTTGTGACGTGTGTATTTATTATCATTACAGTGAGAATACACAGCGAATATATTTTTGGTGATTGCAAACGTAAGGATATAAGATTTCTTGCGCATACCCATGTGGATCATATTGAAGTATTAGGAAAAGTAATAGTACGCGTAAGTATTTGTGTATTTTCTAAGTTTAATTTAACTTTTTATATTCTTTTTTACGCCTTAATAGATATGAAAATTGGTATTTTGGAAATTTAAACTGTACATCCGTTAAATGATTATCGCTACTTAACTTTAAAAATTAATTAATTTCATTGTAGGGATGGATAAAGGTAAGGAGGATGCCAACTTGCATTATCTTGAGAGCTACATCGTTCGAAGAAGATATGCTTCGAAGCACAGCTTATAACTTTCAAATGTGTGTTCCCAGAATAACCTATTGTCATTCCCAAAAACGTTTCAAATATTTTTTTTACGAATGGTACATACCTGCTGACATGATTGGGGGAATGAATTGGGATATATACTTTTACGGAAATCCAAGCGTTGAATGGCAGTAACTAGCATTTAAAAATAAATATGTTTTATTCAAATTGTATAATTTGTTTATTCGAAACTTTTAAAACATCGATCTGAATCATATTCTTATTCTCTTCTCTTCTCTTCTATACTCTCGGACTCGCCCAGAAGGGACGTACCGACTAAAACCCAACGGTGTTCCATGGCGCACCTTTTCGGGGGTTGGACTCACTGAAGACGGCGGCCGCTAGGTGTGGCTAGTTGTTATTCGTGTCAGGGGTTGGATGTTTAATCGCCAGTCACACTATACCTTTTGTCAAGTTTTACACAGCTTCAGACAAAATAATCAACGTAAAAGTTAAAAAGCAAAGGTGATAGAATGCATCCTTGTCGCGTTTCGTTTTGAATCTCGATAAACGAAAATATGAGACATTGTCATTATTTGCGCTTTGTAATCAATAAACATTTTTTATCTTTGTAGTCTGAAGCAATTTTAACCAGTAATTCAATTTACTAGACATGACGAACATTATGAGAGGCTTTCCCGTAATTGATAAGAAAAAAAGGAAAATCCCTACACCAATCATGTCCCAACACCAGAGTATGGTTCTGCATGGAACTTGTTGATCAAGAAAAGCGTCTCTCATTCCAAGACTGTTTATAAACCAAATTGGGTTACATATGAAACAGTTGGTTTTGCATTTTGAGTATATTCTGCTACGATTACGACGATTTAATTTTAAAAAGTTCAGTACTCTGTACTTTTTGTGGCCTGTTTCGTATTTCGTATAGCGACAAAAGTTAACTTGAATAACTATTTAAGCAATAATCTTAACTTCCACAATGAACATTATCTTTAAACAATTTAATCAGAGAAATATGAGAAGCATCCTGTATAAAGGCTAACAATTGTAATCAGTTTATTAACAGCAACGACACAACAGCGACCCACACAGAAAAACACTTTCGATACCATATCGAAAAGCACATATACATTGATTCCGTATCCATGAGCTGTGCCAATGTTTGTACCCAGGAAGATAGCAAGATATCAGTATGAGATCTACAGATAACGCTTTTAGCTATGTCAACAAATACTGCGTATCAGTTATTACATTTTTCCATAGCCGAACAAGCCCAATTGTCCCAATTATTCCAGTTATTAAAGTCCACAATACTTTTCGGCGTTACGAGTGGGATTTATTAGTATACAAGATATGACATAACATATTGAGTAATCAATATACTTTAACCTTTTCCCAGTATCTAATATTAAAATAGATTGGTTTAGTTAGACAGCAACCGATTAGGTTTAGTAATTTAAATTATGTACAATTTTAAAATAACACAAATAGTTTGATTTAATTAATAATTTATTAAAATAGTAATATCATCAATGTTATATACTAAAATCTTACACGTATAATTATTTCCTGAAAAACCATTTTGAAAACAATACAGTACTTATAATCACATTCAGGAACTTTAGGTATTACGATTTATTTTGGACTTATAAAATCGAGTATTGTTATACACATTATAATGAGCTTTTTATCACACATAATAATTATGTAGAAAAACTAATATAATTGCGCTGTACGAATCTATTGGTCAGTTTTTAAACCTCCTTGAGGCAAGGGCGGCGGGGGAACGTTAGGAATAGCGGGATCTTTTGATGAATAATTAAGAATGTTAAGATCGCTCGGTTCCGATGGTGATGTTACAGATGCTTCAGAGCTTTCCGGAGCTGGCGCTGCCTTAGGACTTGGAGCTTCCTTCGGCACAGCTAAAGAAGGTAATGGAGCAAGCACATTCGTATACGGCCGATATAGAGGAAAACCAGCGTAAGGGTTGAATAAAAATGGATCGTAGGCGTTGTAAAACCGCAAACCTGGGTAGGAGTATGGTAATGTGTTTATGTGAGTATATTCATAGCCAGGTCCGAAGTTTCCCAGTGGGATAACTTGTGGTGGTAACCCGAATTGGTTTAGTGGTATCGGAGATTCAGTTTTTGGTGGCGGTGGGGCAGGTTCAGTAGCCTCGTTCGCTGTATCTACTTCTTGGCTTGGTGCTTCTGGTGGGTTGTCTGTAGAAGGTGCCTCCGTCGAAGGTTCTGCCGAAGGTGACGCTGCAGGTTCAGGATTTGGGATTTCCTTGGGAAGACCCGATGGAGGCAAAGGTAAAGGAGGCAACAAGCTCTGAAAAGAGATAAGTAGTCGTCAAACGAGTAAATATAAATATAAATATGTAGAAGAAATCGTGATAAATATGTTTAGCCAGATTTGCCATGTACATTGTATAGAAACTTAGCTATTATTGATAACTGTAATAAATTGAACGAGTTGTAAGTACAATTTACTCATTTACACACTCATTTTCATTTTTGTATAAAATTTATATCGTATTTCATACTTTGTGCACAGCTGTATTACAATCATATATAAGTATTGGCATAGATACAAGTTTTCTTCTCAATATACAGTAAATATAATAATTTTGTCTTACATTCGTCAAAGGCAAGCCGTCGTAGAAGACAGATTGTAGGGGGAAAGGAAAAGCCGCACTCCTTAGCACAGGTTGGTACACCGGGTACGCCTTACTTGGTTCCAAGTTCTGGTTCGAAGTGATGAGGGCATTGTACACTTTGGGTATTCTTCCTGGAGTCGGCTCAGCTAACGCAGATAAGACGCAGCTGAACAACTGGAAATACATTTTGTTGTATAAATTTAAGATTTTTAACATCTGTTTTGTATAATTTGTTTTTAGCACTAATGTTAGTCGTGGCCCGCAGTTTCAACGTTTCTCGAGGCGATCTATAATATAAATATGAATCGCAAAATGTGTCGGCAAGTGTAACTCAACAACAGCTGGACTGATTTCCATAATTCTTTTTTTAGCATATTCGTTGAAGTATGAGGATGCTTCTTAAGAAAAAAAGGGTAGTTGTAGGGTATAAAGTTACAGGTAGGAAGGAATAGTGTAAACTAAGTCCTGTCGGGCCAGCTAGTAGTGGAACAAAAATATCCTACATGTTAATGGGTCATGCAGGAAATCTACCTATGGTAAGCTAATCTATCTGCATGCCGAGCTCCTTAAAATATTTTTTTTTTCAATTATTTTATTGCGCATAATTAAAAAACTTAACATCACTATACGTTGCTTATTTTAGCATACATCAACTCTATAAAAAGGATAACGATGTTACAATTATAATATAAATAATTTATAACTCCTATTTAATAAGAGGAAACAGTTATAAAAATTATATGTTAATAGACCCCGGCTTACGGACCAATTACGGTTCGCCTTGAGTTAAATAATTGTATTTGTTAAATTGTCAATATAAATCATATTAAAATTAAGAATAACTTTACATATAAACCGTTTTATCTTTTGTTATCAAACCCTAATTCTCTATACCCATTTAATTTGTTTCTTGCTTTATAGACGAAATACTTCTGTCTCCCTAAGTCGGGTTTTAAGTTTACCATTAATAATATGATAAATTAAGTTTTTAAAACCGTTTGTCTGTTGGCTTTACAAAAAAGAATATGATCGATAAGTTTTTGTCTTCAGTTTTATAATTATCTGCTTGATTGTGTCTGAAGACTGATTGAGATTTTATCAAGTACTAAAGCATAACTAATGTATGTATTATAAATATAAACCATCCCCTTGAATAACTCTATATTTTAAGATCCCACATGAAAATCGGTAGCGCAATTTTAAAGTCACAAGCTATGTTTCAAACTTTAATACCAGCAACTTTTTTCATTCGAATTAAAGAACTTATATTGTAAATGCGATCGATATTTAATGTTAATGAATGTGATTGAAAAGTACCGAAATATGTCATGCCGGTCGAGCAAGTTTAAAGTATAATTCAACAGTTTTTTAGACTGGTACCAAATAGCGACCACGCCTAAATAGTTACAATTAGATATTTGCTGTAATTCGTATTCGTTTTTTGCTATTGGTTGAAACAATTTGTTTAGTAGATACAAATACAGAACCGATTGCTTTGATGTAGGTACTTACGCGTTATATTATTTACTAGCTGACCCGTTCCCACTTCGTTGGGCATAATATTAATAATCCTTTTTTATTTTCGTAACTTAAATATAAGTAAGACATAATTATGCTGTCGTTGACTTTGTTGAAGGCATTTTCAAGCTCTTTGCAAAACGGTCTACCACGTAAAAGCCTTTTTATTTTTCGGTTTTTTATATAGCCTATGACACTCAGCAAGAATGTCGCTTTCTATTGGTGAAAGAATTTTTAAAATCGGTTCAGTAGATTCCGAGATTACCTCTTACAATTTAACAAACACACAAACTTTACTTCTTTATAATATTAGTATAGATGACAAAAGTAGCAATCAATTACTTATAAGTACAATTTTTTTTTAAATAGTTGTAGTAATTAGCTTGTGCGAAAATATATCCATTATTATGTACGATTTTTTTATAATATGATCTCAAGCCTTAAGTAAACGAAAGAAAAGTAACGTAAAGCCCAAGAAAAACAGCATTTTTTACTCGATGGGTTTAAAGTTGTGTACCAAAATACAGTTTAATGACTAAAAGGGAATAAAAAAAATCCAAAACGTAAGTACCTATAGCAATCACAAATAATGTAGCTTTCTATAAAAAAAAGCAATTTCAATTTCGTTCATTTATCAGTAATCAGTGGACTGAAAGATTAACCTGAAATACGTCACAACTTGCACCTGTTCATAATATTTGCATAGACACAACTTTATTTATCCATCAACTCTTAAACAATTAGATAAGATAAACCTAATTTTTCAATTACAGAGCATAGCGACATTTCCATCAATGTCAAATAAAAAAAAATTAATAATTTTCTGGCACTGCACATGTAATTGCACGTATCGAGCGAAAGCACTACTTACTACTTTTGAGAGTTCTCGATATATGAATGAAGAAAGATGTAGTTAAAATATTCAATGTCAAGCATTATCTTGCATAATGCTATAATTGAAAAACTAGGACAGTAAACATAATTAATCTGTTGTAGGTAATCACTAATCGCCATAACAGTAGCTATGTTCCATTATTGTTTTTTTGTGATACTCGGTCAATTAAAATGACACATCAAGTCAGAAGAATGCGGTAAATAAATGCAACACTTGATCCAAAGAGATGTAAATTGATGTATATTATATGTAAGACTTGTAAATACGACGTTTAATGGATTTATTCCATGTTGATATTGAAATCACAGTATCACTGATTACGTGTTTTGCAGCTACCTATTCATATCTAATTGTTCCAACTAAAAATTCCTTATGTGTTTTTCCTCTATCGATTTAATAACCTCAATCATGTTCTAGTATCTAGTATAGATCTTGTCGTGTCTTTTAAGTCATTATTACAAATACGAAAGTTGTATAGGATGGATATGTGAATGTTTGTTACTTCACATATCTATCCTATAAAATATCCTGGAATGATTCATAAGAATCTACAATGAAAACCCGGGAGCCGGTTGTCATTAGTATTTTTCTATAGCATAACGTATTATTTAATAACAAATAGGTAC
>DWAJ01000276.1:0-38255 GCA_018238005.1 Eurema mandarina
GAATATTAAAAAATATATATCGGCATCGCCTCAACTATTATCGAATTATGCACATAGCAACATATCTGATTTATATTCTTATCTTAATATATAATAAATCTCGTGTCACAATGTCTGTCCTCAATGGACTTCTAAACCACTTAACCGATTATAATAAAATTTGCACACCATGTGCAGTTTGATCCAACTTAAAAGATAGGATAGCTTACATCCCGGTATTACCCCGGGAACGGGAATTACGCGGGTAAATCGCGGGACACAGCTAGTTCTATTATAAACTAGCTGGCCCAACGCGACTTCGTTCACGCTGTTCCCTATCCTACCCAAACTTCTTTTTTTTTTTTGCTTAAGAACCTTCCTCGTATATCCTACTATCTTTCTAAAAAAGCATTATGTAAATCGGCTCAGCTGTTATCGAATTATGCGCTTACCAACACATTTTGCGATTCATTTTTATATTATAGATACGTAATACCGTACTCGTGATCATACAGACACAGTTAGTAGAAACCGTAGTAAGTGTAACTAGCATAGTTTATAGGGGTTTTATTCGTAATAATTGCGGCCCACAGCCCCGCCCCAGTCGTGTAGAAACACACATGGTTAGGGCGAGCCAATATTACCATTTCGATTCGTTAAGATACATTCTTGCGTAACGCGAAAATGCCGAATGTATAAGGAGTTACGTAAGAAAAAGGATTAAAAAATGTGATAATAGGCCAGATTGTCAATAAATACAATAATTTATTGCAAAATATATTTTAGTTATACTAATATATTAAAATTTAAATAATAATACACTTTGTGAATTTGTGGATCAAGTACCAATTTTTTTAATTCTAATGTCAATTCTGAAAAACATTTTTATAATATTGTATAGGCTATCATAATATGTCATTAATCGTTATATTCTAAAAATAAATGAAATATTTACCAGAAACAAAAAGGCTGGTAAAATTCGTCACCGCTAGTTATAATAAATAAAAACCAATAGACGCTGACGAAATTAATCGTATATATAATCCTTTTGTAATAATATAAAAGTATTCCGCGGTATTTCATCGACAACGATATAAGATTCGGCAGCTATTTCGGGAAGGTCTGTGCAAGTACAAAACACGATAGGGGATTACGCACGTCGCATTAGCATATAATGGTGTTATTTGCATTCGAACACGGAGCCTTATTTTACGCCCGTTTATTTTTCAGAAACCGCGCTCGATTCGCTGCTGCAGCGCACGTAATTTATGCAAAATACCCCACATGATGAATGACATAGGCTCGACGAATAATTTTGAACTCTTTTCCTACGTTATAGTTCAGTTGTAAGACTTATAGACTATGCAATATTTTTTGGAGAAATTAAATAATAATGTAAAAATATAAATATATCCAGTTAAAACGAATGAGATTAATCAATTGTATATTTTATTATTATTGACAATAAGCACGCGGTTAATAGGAAAACGTTTTGAAGTTGGAAAGTTGAAGTTCTGAGTGAACGCTACAATAAGGCAGCGTAATTCCTTGGGACCATCAGCGGCACTAAACATATCGATGGTGTTTTCATAGTAAATGCAACCTTTGGATGGTTTCTGTCCAAACCTCATTATTTAAACACACGAGGTACCAAATTCTCGTCGTATCGCGTGATATGTAATTCACGGTAATCTAACGAAGTGTAGTTGAACCGAAAGTTGGTACAACTTTATGGTGTCCATAAAAAACGGGCCATATTGCTCGCTTTAAATTTTACGCCTCTCATTAATTTCCTAAATTGTTGTTTATGAAATGAAGAATTTTTTTCAACCTGTTATTAAAGGTGCTTAACTTGAATTTACAAGTTTAATAAAGGGACTGTTTGAATTACGACTTAATCTTGGATTAAAGGGTTCCAACGAGTTAATATTTCTAGCGTTATTATGAAATCGGCTTGCAGTTAATCTATCTATTATCTACTTAACCAGAAACCGAATCTTTAAATATAATATGGGCTAATGAATATTTTATTCAGTCACCAAAAAAGGTAAAAGGAGGAAGCATGTTTGAACGCATTAGTATAAAGAAGTTGATAGTAATCAAGGAAATTCCCGCCCCGTGCCATCTGGAGCGATTGCAGAAAGCACTTGCGGTTGCGCTTGCCGCGGCCCGGGAAAGAATTTCAATAAGTTGTTTTCATTTGCAAATTGCGCGCCTCGACGACACCTAATGGAATAGGAATCTGGGGCCACGTCGACCGCCTGCCGCTTATTGGATTATAAAGAGCTCCCGTATGTTTTGTACTTCACTGCTTTTGCTATCGATGAACTTTAGTTGTCTTCAAGTTATTAAGAAATCTTCGTTCTAGTTGTTAAAGTTGCTAGTTTTTCTTAGGGATGACTCTTGTAATTTCTATAAACGTTACAATACCATCCATCGTCAATATGTTTCTCATCAGTCCCCGAAGTCGTCGCTGTCACGGCGCGGGCTGGTGAAAAATGTGAGTAACATTATTAGCATCTCGAGAAAAATTGGTATGCCGCGGGCGTGCTCTTTCGAACGCTATTATTCATTTATTCATCGGGCGCTCGTACTAAGGGCCCAAGAAGAAAATTTATTATAATACCACCGCGATAAACACGCGGCGGATTTTCCACCTAGTTTAATGAGCGGATAAAAAATGATTTGACCTTTTTGCACTCAAATATCCATTAATTTTTTATCGCATTATACAGAGTTTGGTACTGGTTAATATTTTTGTTATTAAGTGGACAGCAACTCGTATCATAATAAAGTATATCAATTAAGTATAAAGGTGTAGAATCTAAACATATTAATTATAGATTCATGAGCTTAACTCGAAAACATATCAACAACATTGCATATTACGAACTAGCTACGATTATAAACGTCCAGAGCATGGGTATGATAATGCATGGCGTATCATAAAATTCAGTGCAGGTCAATGTTTGCTTATGAATTTCATTATCGGAAATATATACCAAACAACAGAACGTACACACGAGCCATAGTTTAGTGCGGCTATAATGTTAATGTGTAACGGTATGGCAAGGAACGCGGAAGCGTGTTTTCCAATAAAACGGGCAATAAATGTAGTAGGTAGCTATTGGCCGCCGCGAGAGGTGATGCCGTCCGCGCATTCCTCTTGCTCGTCGGAGGGTCACATCCTCACCGCATAGCCCTGTTGTCAAGCGAAAATTGTCGTATTATATTTAACACTCGACGAATCAAGATTAGATAGAGGCCTTAGTCCAGCCGCGGACAACCATAGGCTAATTTAATTATGATGATGATGAATTAAGATTAAGATGAAAAATGCAATTCATTAAATTAAATATGTCTCATGTTTGACACGATATCGATAATAATTGTAAGATAACGTTAGCCACTCTACTATTTACTGATGGTCAAAGTTCTTGCAAAGATATATTATCAGAGGTATTGTTTTCATTTTGATTGGTCTTTATCTATGTGCGTCATTTGAAGCGTCATTGATACCTAGTTTTAAGTTACTATAGGAAATTTTCTAAAGCGATAAACACATGCCTTTTTTTAAACTAAAATATAATCTTAATCGTTTGCCGTTAGGGACCGAAACTTGTGGAAGGTATTGTTCGTATAATATCACTCTAGCTGTGCCCCGTGGTTTTACCCGTGTAGTTCCCGTTCCTGGGGCAATAACGGAATATAAATTATCCTATGTACTAATTCAGGGTATCCCCAATATGCGTGAAAGAATAACAAACAACATTCCCATAAACATTCACATTTATAATATTAGTAGGTAGAATTTGTATAACAATACAACACAATATAATGTTTGATGTCAATTGACTGTATATATAAATATTATATTGTAAAAGAGATGCGATAAACATGTCGTCAACGTGGATCGCGATCGCCCGCCCACGGCCAGTCATGTCCCGATCTTATAAAATTACATTTTCTCAACTGTAAAGCGGCACAGAGGCGATACTTCGTCAAAGGTTGTTCATAAAAGTCGTCTAAGCAACGCCGTGGGCGATTCGAAAACTTCCCAGGTAGTCCTTGTAACTTGCTTCTTTGAACATCTATGATTAGTTTGAGCTATAAGCGCGTATCGAACTTTTATGATTAAATACACCGCACTGATATGATGCGTCTACGACGCTTTAGAATTTAATTATCTACGTTTAGGGTAGAAGAAATTATGACGTCAGAGAATTTTTAATATGAAAAATATTCCTATTAATATGTCAGTCAATAGGTCATTCTCATATATGTGTAATAGATCGTGAGTTGTAAATAATGTTCCCATGATGTATTTGCGCGGCGGATGACAATTGTCGGCTTACGCGTACACATACACACATACATACAGACGTGAGAAATATCGCCATGCGCGCAAGACACACTCGATCCGTAATCCTTCGCATTGCAATAGAATAATTCAAGATTTCCTGGTTGCCAACTCATCACAATAGATCCGGCTGTTCCGTCCCATATAACTGTTAGATCATTTCCATTCAATCACAATTGTCCGGTGTGTCCCTAACGAGCTTAAATCAACCAATATGTGGGCACTGTATTGAAGTACTCGTATACAAATGAACGTAATCGTAACAACAGGTGTCAGAATTCTTTTGTAATTAAATGTGGACACGATTTGAGCAAATTGCCGGTGGTTTTAATCTAAATCAATGCACTGTCTAAATATGTAGTCAGCTGTGAACCAAATATTTTTAATTTCCTGACTATTTGATCCTTAAACAACCCTCTTAAAACAAGTTAATTATTTTATATTATTAGTGTAGATGGGGATATTTATTCGTCATAAACATTCAACTTAAGAATTTCATATCAATTGTAACTTGTAATACTTATCTATGATAATGGATGTAGGCAGGCGGCGCGGCGGTCAGAAATATCAGTCGCGCGCTCACACGACAATTGACTTGTGCAGTCACAGCCCAAGGAGTAATGTTCCCGTTATCGTTGCATTCATTTCGATCTTGTCTCGCGTTTTATTGGGACACTCGATTTGCCACTTTGCAAGTTTAATGACATCATGTTTCTCGATTATCACACCAGTTGCTTGCTCAGGGCTTTGTTATTTTAATTTAATACAAGTTGCAAACATATTGTTGTTAACACTGTACAAGTTGGCTGCAAAAGTAAGTTGATGTGTGAAAACTATATAACAATTCAAAATTACTCGTGAACAAATAATATATTTAATAATTTCATTATATCGTTGATGATTTTCAAAATATAAAAATTTTGTGATTTTAAATCTTAATCATAAAGTATCCTCGTATGAAAAGGACATAAATTTAATAGAAAACTTTTTCAAAGCTTCAAGTGCGTGCTATAAGAATTCTTAGAGAAACGGGTCTTCAAAGTGAAGAAAATGTTTAAACGAGGTAAATCTTGGAATCGTCTTGGATGGCGGCCCGACGTGGCTGCCACGTGACATTTGGAAGTAATGCTAATTGTCGCCAGCCGCAGTCGTTACCCGTTACCCGTACGGCATAAGGCACGACCTCGGCATCCAATGCACCAACTGAATAATCTTCGACATCACTTCTGATGCAGACGTTTGTTTTTTCTATTTCATCCTAGACAGCGCTTTTAACGGCCCTTGTACACCATTGTCGAGACGTAATCGTAGCAATCCATTCTTCGATTTTACTTTCGAGCTTCGGAGCCGCAGTCGGAAATCGCTCGCGATATTTATTCGCAAGCGTTTCACATTGCGTCTGCAGTAGGTACCTACTTGGTAATAATAATAATTTTGTCGACTGCGACTCGCACCTGACAACGCTTGTAATGGACTTCCTTGTAATACCGTCTAGACGTGAATGATGAATATTGTATTGAACAATTGTTTTAAAGGCCTATGTAAAGTAGCCAATCAAGAGTGCAACAATGTTGTGAAGTCTACTATTAAGGTATATATGTAACAATAAAATCATTACACATAGTATGAAACCGATTTTCATGCATTTTTTTTTAATTGATAGAGTGATTCAAGAAGAGAGTTTTATTTGTATAAAAGGGTTAGTCACGAGTATTCTATAACAATCATATATACTATTTTTTTAAATACAGAAAACAGCCATTTTTGTGTAAATACGTTTTTCAGTGTTGTATGAGTTATTTATTTTTAAAGTCGACTCACAACAATAAAACTTATAATAGTCGTAAACTAAATGTTTAATTTTACTTTTAATTGTTAAATCTATGTAAAACAAGCAGTGCCTTACAAGCATAAGCTTCAGTACCGTTAAGTCCACCGAGATGCATACGAAGCACGGTTTTTATCGCGCTGTCGATAGCTAGCGAAGACCGCAGTCACGGCTCATCTACTGCACTGAGGCGAGACGAGCTATAAATAGACACTGCACCTGGCCACCAACCAACTACACTAGAGCCTTAGCGCTTTGTACCGGAGTATCCAGAGTTATTTTTGGATGTAAACTTCGCTCGTGACGACGATGTTACAGCGTTACATTACAACGGGGAAGTGATTGGAAGTTTATTGATTGATTCGTTTTTTTTTAATTTGTTTATCGTGCATTCTGTGAATTGATTTGATTTGGAGATTTCGTTGGTTTCAATTAAACAGAAAGCTCTATTGATGACAATAATGGTGGTGTGACGTTTTTTAATAATGCGTAGGTACATAAGGATCGGTCGTTGCACTGAGCTACTGTAGACTAAGATACATGTGTATTTAGAAAACGGCCGAATTCACTTTATCACTTTTAATTATATGTAGGGTTCCTTAGATGAACTTAATCATCTACCCTCTATGCGTCTTTCAAGGAATATTCTAAAAAATTTATTCCCGTTATGCACTAAGCAATGCATTTGGCGATTCATTTTTGTATGATAGAAGACTAGCCGTATTCTGCAGTTGAGAATGTACTGTAAGTAATCGTCTATCTGATGAAAAACCGTATGAAAATTGCTTGCATCGTTTAAAGATTTTTGATTTGTTTTATATTACAGAATAATAAATACGTTTTCCCGGTGTAATATAAATTATTGTCAAAAGATAACTGTTGCGACTCGTACACCGGACCCAATACTTGTTCTTGAAAAACACGATATGAAGGGGGCTATTTATAGAGTTGAACCCGGTCTTGTCCAATGCTTTATACATATGTATGTATGTTTCACAAGGTAACAGTAATTTCGTGTACTTGATTGATTGTCCTGTACCTACCTACCTGATATATTTATATTTCATTTGGTTTTCATTCAATTGATGTTATTTTGTTGGACATATGATATTGTACACTCCTAAGAAAGTCGACTTTTCGTCATTTAGGATCAATGAAATAGTATTTTATTTTTGTTAGACACACTTTTTATTAAATATTATAATCGTATTAAGAAGCACAAAAGCTTAATATTGGAGCCTATTTTTATAAAACAATCGATTGAACATTTTATTGTTAAACGTATAACCTACACTCAAATAATAATATACTAAAACTACGGGATTGGTGGAATAAGATTAAAAGTGGGTAGTCTAGGATCTTGGCGGGATTTGAATTCCGCTTCAAGACAGATATCGACGTTTACACTCTAAGAAATACCGTCGGCGCTTTATTTATACCTTTTTTGTTCGAATATCGCCCGTATTGATTTCTAAGTGCCTACTATATTTTTATACTTCGCGTATAGAAAGGTAGGTAGGTATACACATATACATTGCTCAAGACGATATAATTCAAAGTATGTAAATATTAATTGCCAAAATTAATTACTCATGCAGAAAATACTATACAAAGATGCTAATTAAATTATACATATTTTGGTAAGACTCGCAATCGACTCGACGCTCATTTAAACAAAAATAGCCTCAAAGCAGCCGTCAAGATCAATATCGACGGTTGCTAAATTATACACCGAAATGCATTCACGATTCGCAAAGGCCCTCATTATGTTAGCAATATTGGCACTATATTAACCGCAATCTCAGATGCCGAAGATAATTTAAAAACGTGTTTATGTAGGGCCCGGAAGCGCGGAGGGTGCCGCTGCCCTCCGGCGGCGACACCGCGCAGATAATTAGAATAGGAGGGAATAAATTTTAATGTTATTAATTTCCAAACAGCCATATCGGCCCCGTTATCACTTGCAATGTTTTTACAGGGGACCGTGTTGTGACTTGTGACGCTATTTTGCATGTGTTACGCTAATTTTATTGGACCTTTTTTGTTGACGTTGTTTTGATGTCGTGTTGATTTATCTTAATCGAAATCAGCTCCATAATTCCTTCCAAATTGGGGTGTATACACGTTATTTGCTTTTATGCCACGTACCCATTAAAAGAATTAACAATAACCGTTTCTATTTTACTTTTCACGTACAATTTTTTTACTGAATGCATTCTATAGAAATTGTGACGCGTCATTCAATAAGGTTAATGCAATGTCGTAAATAAGACGTACGTACGGCCGTAATAAATGGAAAACGTATATAGTGGTCATAAAATATAATAGTGATACTGAATAGGCTAAGTGAATTAATCAGTGTACATTATATCAATAATATGAAACCCTCGAGATCTATTCATTTTGATTATACTAAGGATTACCCACTCGATGGATTAATTCCATTCTTATGTGATTATTTTTTGTATTTGATGGGAAATGGGTAAGGCCTTAATTAAATGTATGATTGTGGTTTTATGACGTCATACATGGTTTTGGCTGAAAACTTTTTGCGTGGTGTTGACGATGTGACGCCAACTCTGTTTGTTTTGATTTGCTTTAGTTAAATGCTGAAAAGAGAATTCAGGAGTTTTTCCGAGAAAATTCTATATGTACCTACATATGATATATAAGAAATCACTTTTCATAATGCAATTTAGGTTTCGTCTGTTTTAATTTTAATTTTTGAAATATTGATTCTGTAACTGAAATATAGACATATAGAATGAAGACCAAATAAATTATTTTAAATAACAGTTGATACACTTCAAATGCTATTTTCCTCAAATATGTTACTTCAGTTAACCTTTATGAAGTGCCAATGTCACGGTAACAGCCAAATTGTAGATATTTAAAGCGACAAGGTTATCTTGTACAATCATTAAGCCATTGTATATAAACTCCATTAGGTTTAAAATAAGCCAAATTACTTTAAAATAGGAACTATTAAAAGTTTTTTGGATAATCGCCAAAAATTCATTTTGTAACAGACATTCCGAGACAACGTCGTTAGCGCTTCAAGAGGTTTATTAATTTTGTTTACGTTTTTTTAAATATGCTTCAATGGATTGAATATTTGTACTTTCAGGTTAGATGTGGGCCAAAACCTATTGTTTTTAGAGGGATCATTTCTTTGTCATTAAATTCGGTATAGAAGATATAAGAGAAAGAGAAAACTCTTCTTAACTAAAATTGTAAAGCCCTAAATATGCAATATATAAATTAGCTTATTATAAGTATAACCAGCGTAATACATTTTATACTATTTACGATAGCGGTCGACGCACATATACGACGAATATTACTTATTTATGAAATGTATAAAAGATTGATCACATCCATAAGTACAATCAGACTCATTTGCATAACCGCGTCACCGACAACAACAACTTGACACAAGCAAAAGAAAAAACATACCTAACTGTATTTCCGAATAATGCTTCAAATAAAAGATTCCCCCGCAATAGGAACGGCCATGTCAGTTTGACGTCATTATGGAGTGCGTCAAAACACGGCGTGCTGTCGACCCCGATGACTTGCAAGTTTCACCCCGCGATCTCTTATTGATCCCACAGCGCTCCGATCAACACGCATTTTTCTATACAAATAGGTATATAGTCTACTGAGTACATAGTCACGAAGTTCTAAGACGTGTTTTGTATTGTTTCAGGTAAGCGAACTGCGCGCTGTTAATGCTGTAAAGACGGTATTTTATTGGTATAGTCAGACAACGCCTTCAGGTAGAGCACAGTCTTCTATGGGTGTACAACAATGGTATATATAGAATTTATGAAATTACTCGTAATTTAAAAGGAAATCGTAGTGTATATCTAGACAGCGATTCTGCGAAGATGCCGATTTTTTTTTTAATGAATTACAGGTAACATTTGTTATAGCGTTTTTGGTTCCCAATTTCAGTGATAGTTTAATGTGAATGCGGTTGTGTAGTGTATGTAGTTCCACCCAGCAAGATTTTATTTCATTTGAGATACTTTAATAAATAGTTATCGTAAGGCGTAGAACATGTAATTCCTACTTATACTAATGATTGCTGGTATATCTATCTCGTCTTAAAAGAAATATAAGCATTTTTCTGTTACAAAAATAGTCAACAAACAATTTAATAAAGTTCCAGTTAAAACTAGGCCCCTTTAAATGTGTGTTACGGATTTAGTTGGACATTGGAACGGTTTATTTTAGCGCGGGCACGTGGCTCCGCCCGTTTAGATATTTCAATCCGTCCGGTCAAGGAACTATTACATCGAACATTATCTTTAGCCGAAGATTGATGGCCCAATATCGCGATGTACACTAATAAAATGCTCCCTATTATCTGTAGCCATCGTACGTTTATTTATCGTGCGTAATAAACCGTGACAAAATCGACGCTAGTGAAAGGATTTTATGTGTTCCGTTTGTTTTGTTAATGCGTAAAGTTTGGACGATGTTGATTATGTTCGCTTTGTAAATTGCGTGTCCCGCTATTATATCGGTTTAGTATGTTCTACACAAGCAATTACTTTAATTATCGCGTAATTCATAATTCAATGTATTCAAACGGCCACTTAGTAATACGTAGCTAGCTACGCGTAGTGTAAATAAAAGTCGAGGTTCATTCGAATGTTTTTAGATTTTTATTATTTATACTTTAATTCCCGAGCTGTGCGTTTTTATGTTGCTATTTATGATTTTACTATATAATTATTGCATATATTTAATTGACGTATTTTGATTGTGTATTCGTTAGTGCATGCATTGACGTAAATGATCGACAATTCGATACGTTTTCTACGCTCGCTATTATGACGCGTTCGTACATATCAATCGGTAAAAATGCAATGTGCCGGCACGCGCGGCATGCCGTATAATATCGACGGTTTGGTCAATACCGTAATGCGAATGGGACCCTCCCATGCGGTATCGCGTCCGCCGATCTATTTGATGGACTCCGCTATCGACGCGCTCGCGGTATGGCAATAGCTTATAGCTTAGGTGTGTTGCCTAATCGCACGCTCGCATCTAATACGCCATAATGCAAATACTGGCTGTAAATAGAAACGAAAAATGTGTAAACGTCTAGTGTAGCGTATGTCAACAGTATCGATCGTGTTGCTAATAGCTAATTTGGTGTATTTATAGATTCGTTTGTTACTTTCAATTCTATTTGTATTTTTTGCAAGGAAATAGATGCGGATTGGCTACTATAGAGATGAAAAGCCTTAAGTTGTGCTTTCAATGTAATTCAACCTACTAATACAGAACCGCTACGTCTGAGTAATTTATTAATAATGTAACGGAGAAGAAAATATATTAACCGAAAAGAGTAAAAATAAAATTGTTTTAAACTGTAAACGTTACCGTAGCGCCATTTGAATTACAAAACGCGAGGCGGGCTGCGCGCGCGCCGGCGCCGCGACGCTCTAGTTGACAGGCGACTGGACTGATTGCACTAATGTGATTGTGTTTATATGAATTAATCATAACGATATGATATTGTCTGAGAAAAGTGTCTGGAGTATTGTAGTCTGATAGAACCGCGGAGTAATGAATGTTCTTTACTGCGTTTTTATTACATTACCTACAAAACCTGATTTGAATATTTTATACAGGTTTATTTACAAAACAATAATTCAAATAATAGCTCATCTTGAGTTAACTCAACCTTATTACTACTATTTATATTTATAAATGATTTAATAAAGAAATATATTTTTTAAATACCAAGACAATTTGAATACAAGTCATCATCATTTTATCCAATCATAATTGTACGTATCACAATGTAACATACGATTCCAGTCCTATAAACTATATATAACTATAAAATAATTACCGACACAGTGTAAATTATACAAGAGTGCAATATGTTTCGCTCGGAAAGCCGTTGACACTTATTAATTGCGCCCGAATCGGCGAGACCTAAACAAAACGGTGCCATGTTAATGCCGACCGAAAATAAAACGTTGACACATCTCTACAATATTTTCGTTCATACGGTGACCGCGTTGGCTAATTCGGACTAGAGAAAAATTTAATCGTACTAATATTATACCATATTATCATGGATAGGTATATTACTTGTTACTGAAAATCTACACAATATATTCGGCTGGAGTTTACCTATCGAAGAGATTTTTTTTCCGTGGGGAAATGCTCACGCATGGGCCTACAATCCTGGGGGTGAGAAAGTAGGTTATGTCGGACTCAAACCGACTAAAACCCCACGGTGTTCCACTGTTTAGACGAAGTCACGGGTGTTTTGGCGGACTCTTCCGCAACCTATCGAAGAGATAGATCAACATGTTGGTTATTTTTATCCCCATAATGCCACAGAAACGGAAACTATACGTTAAATCACAGGACGTGGCTAGACTCAACTATGCCGCTACTTTTTGATGAAACAGTTTTTATTCGTGTAATAAATAGTAATAATAGTATGATGTTACGAAAGCGGTTGTTTAGTTATAGTTTAATTTAAAATGAAATATCATAAAGTGAGATTTGTGTTTTCATATCTTAAAAAATATGAATCTCGTGGAGCTATTAAACATACAAACACCAAGATCGCATCAGTTAATCATCACCTTTTATACGATAATAAAATTCATTCTGTTAGTCGCTTTTGATGTATTTCGTCATTTCAAAATTAGTTTCATTGATCATCTCAGAACATTTTTGTTTTCGTTTTAATATTTTGTCACTACGTTGTATTTCGTAATTGTCTACATTTTATTAGAACTTTATATTTCCCCATCTATTTTAAATATCTTTTGAATACGAACGACGAAGGCATTGTAAGTATGAAGTTTTATTGCATCAGCTAATTATGCGCAACTTTATTATATCAAGAAAATAACTTGGACCTTATTAAAAGCTTGAATACATGTGCAAGATTTAACAATTTATAATTAAAAAAATAACCTTTGCATTTACTTCTATCGCTATGTTTTGCTACTATGTCTGGTCTCTAGTCTCTTGGGCCTACAAAAAGCTGGCTGTCAGTCGAGTAGGTTTCTTTAATTAGATAACGTTGTTTGTGTATTTAGCAAGTATCAGATTTCAAGGCGGTGAAGCCTTGAGCGGGCGTAGACGCGGCGGGAAGCTATCGCGGCAAAGTTTCGCCAATGCACTCCGGATCCGACCAGCTCGCAGCTCGCAGTTCACAGTCGTTAGTGCAGTTTGCTAGCAGTATACGCGTTACCAACTTTGGCCCCTTTGCACTTTTTCGGTCTTCCATACCACTAACTTGGAAAATGTTTTCAAACCCGACAATGTTTCGCCCCGGGCGTATGCCCCCGATAGTTTCGTTTTAGTTCGCATTAGAGATTATTCGTATTGTTGTTGAGGATGATATGTACGATATTTTTATATGATGGAAGATCCCTTACAATCATTATCGCCCAAGAAAATTAACAAATTGATGCGTTTAAGGTAAAATTAATTTTATTTTGTTGGCTATTACTATTCTTGCTCTTTGACATCGATCTGTGTGGGAAATTAGAGCGGCCCCGTTGGCACCTGCGATGCGCGAATTGCGCAATGAAGCCAGGATTAGATGTCGCTCCTAGCCTTGACTGGTGAGCAATGCAACATATTAGTGCGGACTCTGGAGTTATAACGCGCTGTTGTCATGTAGAGTTGTTGCTAAGGCGTCATTTGGTACATGGTTGGTTATTATTTGTTTTTTTTTCTTTGTTGCCATGTCTTACACAAAACGATAACGGTTTTTATAAAGTACGTTCTGTCTGTATCTGTTACGGTAATTGTATAAGCTGTATTAATGAAGGTGGCTTAACGAATCTGATAGATAATAAGGTAATTTTTAATCATTTAAATATTGTCTAATCATCTGATGGACACGTCAATACGATAAATGTAATCGCTTATGTTGTTCAGCTCTTATGTTAATATCCATTTCTCTGTCTTCTGTTTTAAGTTTAAATCAAACTGATCGCTGATATTCGAAAAGGTAGAAAAAGTGTATTTTTTTCTGTATAGAAACGTCCTTACTCGGCGTATTACTTTGGTTTTGATAGACGATTTAACGGAAATAGGATTAAGCTTAAGCCAGACGTCTTATAAGTAAGTGCTAAGTATAAAAGACACAATACGTACGAAACTTTGATTAATGTTAATGCTAAGGTTTCACGAAAATAGCGTCTAATATTATATTTATAAACCATTAATTAACTGAATATTTATATATCACAAATCCTTCGTTGAAATTTCTGAAAATTATACTTATATTACAAAACCAGCTATACTATCTGTATAATTATACAGCTACACTACACCTTCTTTTTTTCGCTGTTAAAGAACCATCCTGGTATTTCAAAAAATATTTTAAGAAAATAAGGATCGAAATTGGTTTTGCTGTTGTCAAATTTTGCTCTAAGCATTTTGTATCGGACACGTTGTATAAGACATTCCATAGATATATCATCTCGTCATTAGAGACGTTTTAATTTGTTTACATCTCCGATTAGCTAAGCCGATGTTATTGAATGGGATGCCGCATTTTGTAAATTTTGACGGCGTGCCCCAAGGTGACCGGTGCGTTGACATTCAGACGCCTTTATCAAATCAAACCATACTGGATAGGCGAGCCGCGTGTTTCTATTATTGGCTGTCGTTAAGTGCGCTTAAATGTAGCCGCATTTGTATCGGAATTGAAGCTAATTGGTAACACTAAGAGCTGCAGACACTAGGTTTAATAGTTTGCTATATTAAGCATACATGATTTAAGATTAGAAGAGATAAGTATTATTATTAAAGTGTAAAGAGTGAAAGAAAGCTGTAGAATACATAGCAGAAATGTGGTTACAAAAGTATTATGCTACATCATGATATTTTGTAATGTAATGTTATAATTTATACACATTATTAATCCAAGCGAATTAATAATCGCATTTATTTGTAAATGCGTAAATTGAGAATTATTTCCTTGTTCTAAGATGTACATGTTTAGATAATATTATGTTTCAAAATTGTTTCTATGCATAAACATCGATGCATTTATCTCGCAGTAACATTCCAATGAATTGTCATTGTATGTACTATTTTTACATAATTCCCCTTTAACAAATCGACACGTGCAAGATGATACGCTACATAGTTGCATAATTGCTCATTGTATGTCGCACACATTACAAAGTGCACCTAACCGTTGTATTATAATTTAACTTAAACGTTTGATAACACGGTGTTAGAATCATTTTGCTTTTTGTATCTATAATTACGACTTTATATAGACTCGTAAGTCGGTTTACAAAGAGTTCAGAATGCATTCCCGTTTTATCATGTCATTTGAATAGCAGCCTGCTATTAGGACTAACACAAAACATTTGAACTCTCACGATCCCAACAAACGAACAATTTCCGTTCACAACCAAATTCAAGCTTGAAACTTTTACTATTCAGCCGGTTACATTGTTTGCAATTAAAACATTTCCGTCTAAATCGAAAGGGCCCTTTATATTTGTGTAGCATTGATCGGCCGATCGGCATGACACGGGAATTTAGCAGTCTTGCCCGGGGTCAATTCACCGCTTAATAGCTGGAATTGTACGTTTTGATAGATTCGTACAGTGATATTGTAATCGGCCGATCGGATCGTCGGTCGATGATCTCCTTCTCGGAACGGATCAAATTACTACTGAGAATGGCTTGTTATTTTATTAGACAAAGCTCATTATTCCTAGTACCTTACCATTTACCGCGTCTCGAGTGGCGCGCTCAAAGTGATCTCAAGTACACGCGACAGTTTAATGAATTTGTTTTACCTCTAATGTCATGTTTGCGGTTACGTATTATACCTACCGGTTTTTTCGATGTTGAATAAATAGTTCGAAAAAAACCCCGATAAATTATGAATGGGACATCACATTATTATCGCGGGATCTGTTTGAAAATAGCATACAAAAGGTTATAAAGGATGTGTTTCCCAGGATTGACCTATTAATTGAAGCCGGCGGTAGGGCTAGTTGCGTCGGAACCGCGTGCCAGTATCGATGGAGGCAATTTGGCGGATAAATGGCCCGGTAACGATTGGCCGCGCTTTTGGTGTCGTGCGTCTGACAGCTCGCTCGCCGGCCGCGATGCAGTTCGCTGATAAATCTCGGCGATCTGCGAGTTCCTTGAGGCATAGTGATGAGATAGATTAGGAAAGGTACAGTAGGTATGGTAAGAGTGATAGAGGCAATTAGAGCAGGTCACTCGTAATGCTGCAGTACATAAAGTTCGGTGTAAGACAAGTAAAGCCTAGAATGTTCTGTATGTGAATTTGGCAATGGTTTAATATGAGTAGGTAAGGTGTTAACGAAAAGCTAGCATACGATAACATACTTTCCTCCGTTTATAAAATACAGCGTCCAACTTACTACACATTCGTAATAATAATTTAATTAAAGTAAGGAGAAGCGTTTTCCGTTTAATATCGATATACATTTATCATAAAAATGCAAAGCAAAAGATGAAAAATGAGTGAAATAATAACGCTTCACAATAAATTATCGTATTATCGAGAAGGTGAGCGCAAATGACACCTAATCGGGAGGTCGCAATGAAAATTGAATTCCATTTAATCTGAACCGTTTGAAATGAAATTCTCTTTAAAATGCGTGCTCTATCGGCGAATCGTTGAAATGCTTCTTCCGAGCGACGCGGCTTGGTCACGAAATGAGAGTCGTCGGGGACAATGAGAAAACTACGCATTGAATATTCACTCCTCCAACTTTATGTACATCCTCTACGATTTGTTTTTACCTCTATTCAGATGAAAGCTCGCGTATATTACTTAGAGGTAATAGGTTGTTGGGTATACCCTTATGAAGTAAATCATGTTCTTTATTTATAGGTGTGAAAATATACCCATTTTACACGATACTCATTCTTGCTCTATACATACAATAATGTGTTACGATAATTAAAGAAATAACAATAAGACAAACAATTTCAAACTGCAATTATCTAAGTAAACATAATCATAATAAATAGTCTCAACTCTCAACACGCCTTCACGATAGAAGCCGTCCCGGCGTACACGTGCGCTATCGTGTTTTCATTGTCAAAGCGAATATTCGTCAGGGGAACATATTAACGTAATATTTGGGTGGCAACTAAGGCGATCGATACTCGGAACTAAATTCTCGCCAAAGATTCCTGGCCCCCGAATTCCGGGAATCGCTCGCTGCAGACGTTTGTTGCTGTCAACATAGCGGGACGCGTTTGTGTTTCGTCTTTGATATTCGCCTAACTTTAATTTAATACTAAGATTAATATCTCACGTTGTACGTGCAATGTCAAATAGTTGCCAGCCCGGAGAGACGGGGAACTTGCTTGACGCGAGTTCCAGTGAGCCTGTGCGGTGTTACCAACTTGTGCCTGCTACGAAATGACCGTATTGTACTACTGATGTAGGTACTTCTACCTACGTATTACGCTTTGTCGACAAAGCATCCTTACCTGTAGGATTTAATCATCAATTTGTAAAACCATTATTTCCCTTCAGCTGTCAGTGCAATCAACAAGGTGATTGTTTTCGACTCATTCACATGGCTGAACGTAACGGAATATAGAAAGACGTTCCAGTAAGGAAACGCGTGTGTGTAATTATATGACAAGATAACTGCCGACTGTTTGTCGTGTGTCAGTTCAATGGTACAAAGGCCAATGTGTCTGCAATTGATTTGTCGATTCAATGTCACGGTACGTCTTGGTGGTTCCAATTTGGGTGTAATATGTTTATTGACGATAACAATGAATGTCAAGTTTGATTAGACGTGTTTGGTTATGCGTAGATACGGCGGTTAGGTTTTTGTTTTGTCATTATCGAATGTTAGTTTAACATCGAATTTACAGCTTATTAGTTAAAGTAAATAAATAATACAAGATAACCAATTCAATTTGTTTAAAATGCATTATATATAAAAATCAAATAAATGCGTCGTTAAAACTTGAAAGTAGGAAGAATATATATACAAAACATTATTGGTCTATTAAAGAGTTACGTAGGCAGTTTCGCGCGCTGAAACATGGAATTAGCCCGATTCCGGCGAACTCCTGTCAACGACCCGGTGTGTACTGTACACACTACACAGTAGGTACAGCACGCCGCGGCGGGTCCGTTAACCGAGGATGACCGAGTGATCGACCTGGAGTCCTGCCACCGGCTAATTATATACTTGCATACGATAATCCAGCGAATCACGATCGCAATATGGGATATAATTGTGTGTTGTGTGTTGCCGTGTTTTGCCAGAGATAGAATAGACAACAGTCTGGAATGGTTTCAGTCTCTTTTCACACTTTTTTGAGACTGAAATAGAGTATACTAGTAAATGGAATTAGCAATTTATGATATGTTTATATTATTGGTTGTAATATTGTTTTCGGTTTTGTGGGAAAATGTAGGGAATAATATTAGTTACGAAAACACGAGTTGGCCATGCATTGGGTTATGGGTAATTACAGTTTTTAGTGGTTATAAAACAGAACTACAGTTTAGTGGTTGTTTGTGTGAATGTGTAATCTCCCACGATTTGTGTTAGAATTTAATGGAATCAGTAAAATTTTAATCTGTATTGTGTGTGTTTAATCTGTAAAATTTTATTTATAATCTCATTCTCTGGGATGTAAATAAAAACAAGTAACAACAAATCTAACAACAACAATTATATAATATTGAGTTGCGTAAAAGTATGTGTTTAACATATATTGAATATTGTGTAATGAATTCAAAGTAAGACAGTTAGTTCGACACGTTTTCATTTGTGACGAGAGCCATCCCACACCGCGACTCCCACGAGATTAATTAGTAAAAAACTGACGCCGTTGAGAAAGGAGCGGGTAATTATTTGTGAAAGTAAACAGCTGATTTGCATCGAACAGTTTCCCAAGATTTAATTGTAGCCCGCAGTGAAATGATGCACGTTGATGTTTCAAGGCGATAGCGTCGAGACGGTTTTAGATACTCGAGGAAGTGCCCGAGCCGTTTCCCTTGTGGCTCGAAAGAAATACGGAAATATACAAGGACGTCCGGACACATTAATATACGTAACATAATCTCATTTTATTTATGCGTTGCGCGAAAAGGAACAGATATACCTACACGTATAAGTATGCGATGTTTTTCTTTAAAAGGCACACACCTTACTGCCGTAAAATTTTGGGACAAGAACCTATTTATGTGGCAAGATAGCGCCAAGAAGTTGTAAAACTAAAAAGTATTTATTAATAGGCGTTTTAAATTCCTAGCTCTCGACGCGAACGCCAAGCGGGCCGACATTGGGAACGCGCGTCAACCAAAACAACGATGCCCACGTACGATTATAAGAACATAGTACATACGTGCCTTCACTCTCCACTAGTTCTCCAATAAGTGTAGCAGATAATGTCAGTCGCGTCCACGCGGCCGTTTATTACGGTTGCTGCATTAAATCACGTTTATAGCGTGTGTCGATGTTTGTGCGCGGCGTGTGAAGTCCACTGACCCACCGGTGTGCCGCCGGCCTCGCCAAGCGTGAAGCCATGGTGCGCAAGGGGGACTCCTCTACGGCGGCCCTGCTCAGGACTCTGTCGGACGCGCTCCGCTGGCGCTCCCTAAGGGCGCTCACTACGGTATGCCGATATCTACTTTTTTTGTTGACGCTCCAAAATGGTATCATAACCCCTTTTTTGTCGCTAAGCGTTGCGTATAAATAGAATCTTTGTAACGTATATAACGTTACTAAATATTGTGAAAATATTTCACGTTCGTTGTGTTTTTAAAAATGCATAGGTTCCCCTATTATTATTTAGCTACGTAGAAATAATAATAAATAGGTAGGTTTAGGTATATTGCGTCAATGTGTACTTAATATTAACGATTATCGTGAATCTATTATTTACGATATGACGTAAAAAATTACAAGCCATTTTTATATGCACACATAAAATAAATCGTTATACTATAGTTACTATGGGCGCCTTCATCGGTTCGAAGGATTATCATCACGAATGCAATAAATGTACATTATTTATGTATTAATCATATTATATTATGTACTTTAAACAACTTTACAAGTAGGAAAGAAGATTATTGTATATTGTATTTAGAACTAGGTTTGCACCGCGTTTTCACTTACGTTAAACCCGATACCGTTTTATTGTTATTTTTAGCTTATATTTAGACTTTAAACTGACATAAAATAATGTGGTAGTCTATCTTTAAATGTATTCTAATATAGGTTTCGTAGGTGCAGACTCCAGAGAATACAAGGGATCATGACAAACTCACAAACTATTTATGAATAATACTTCATTAAGTACTTAAAAACCAAAATCTTATTAAGAATCTCTTATGTGTCCATTGAAAATAAAATCTCATAGGAAAAGACACAAGGCAGATGTAAAGAATGTATGTATGTATGTATGTACCTACATGTTGGATGTTTTGACGATTCTCACGCGACGGCCGAGTGCTATCGGCGTCTGAGGCCAGACACATTCACCCTCATTGATGGATTATTGCTGCCGATAGCGTTATCTCTAATTAGTAAATAGGAAATGGGTTGGAATGATTTGTTTGTTGATTTATGTATCTACGTATGCGTCGTTGTTTTGGTTTATAGCTATTTAGCTGCTGCCCGCGACTCCGTCCGCGTGGACTTTCATATAATTTCTTCCCCCCTTATAACCCGTTTTTCTCAGTTCGTTCTAATCGGTTCAGTGGTTTTAGCGTGATGGAAAGACAGACAGGCAGACAGAGTTACTTTCGCATTTATTAGTATCGATTATACATTTTCTATCGTATGATGATGATAAGTTGAAAGAGGAGTGATTAGGGATTAAGATATTTTGTGAATTGTAGTATCAGTAGGTACGTTATTCTTATCCTAGTGTTGTTTTTAACGAGAAGTAATATTAATAAGCGTATAGTATACGTATTTCTAATAACATATTGGTGGAGACCGGACAAGAGATTTCTGGACGCTAGTTACAGAACTTTTTGGGTAGAGAAACCCAACATGACACTAATATCTATACAGTTTATTTATTTATAAAAATCTCTGCAAAACTATACTTATACTATACTTACTGTATTTAAAATTTGAGATATTATAATTTTGTTTAACGCGCAAAGTAAAGGCTTTATGGTCTCGTAATTGATTTAATAAAGTAGATACATACTTCTGCCATATTAGTAATTAGTCACCCATTACACATTTGTCACCTGTTGAGAATCGCGTTCGTCATTTAATACCACACAAGTCTCGCAGTCGCATAGGAATGTTGATACGGATGAGGAAATGTATTAGTATGATAGTGATTCAGATTTATTTGTGGATATATGCGGTGTTATTTTTATTTTATAAAGAAACGCTGAAGAAACCTGCTTGATGGATCGGTTTTTATACGTTATTCCGTCCTAATTATTGGAGGATTAGCATAACGTACGCAGTGGCTATTTGATAAGTCTAGCAATTCGAGCTGAGTACTAAAGACGTGGCTGTTATGCGGATGACGGTCTCGCGTGAATGAGAAATGTCAAGATCTTGGCTTACGGTGATCCAGGTTAAGGCCGCCTCCGACGCTTTCATAGCGCCTTTTCAATCCTATTTGCGACTCGCATTTTGTTACTTACAGCATTGCCATTTTTCACATGCACTGTGAAATGTTCGTCTCAAATGTCTAGTTTATTTTAGGCTGAGGTAGTAGGTAGGTTGGCGGTGTTGGATAGGAACAGATTCATACAGTTTTGGTAAAAGTTCATTATTTCTGATAACGCTATTTAGGTTAGGAATTAGGATATTTTGATTCTTTTAATATTAAATAATTTGCTAGTGTTTATCATAACTATTTATTCATTTTCAGAACATAATTTTCTAAGATAATTATGGTGAATATAAGGAAAAAATAGTATACAAATAATAAATATAAGCTTGATATAATACAACATATATTTCTGCGGTCGCAAAATATAGCATTTTCTTGAACAATAAGACAACGCTCGAGTAGTGATTATGTCCAATCCAGGTTACGCTCAGGTCACGGATGCTGTATAGTACAAACGTTTAAATCATAATTGTAAGTCACGGTAACATAGCCTATGAAGTTATGAATGAACCTGTATAGCGGTGAAGTCTTAAGAAAATCGCTCCTACAATTTCACCGGCGCACAATCGTTCGGGCTAATGCCGCCTCTCGACTTTCAGCTTTGCGCGTTACCTACGTTTCTTGAGACGGCTTTTAAAAGTTTAAATATGGAATGGTAAAACTGTTTATATAAAAAAAATGGAACGTTAAATTTGTGTGTATGGACACGTGACGTGTATGACGTAAGACCTCATAAGATATTCTTTTCAATAACTCATTAAATCATATTTAATTCGTAATTTTGGTGAGTTTATGAGCAAGTAGTATCTACTCTGATTGTATCTGTTGATTAAGAAATAGTGTTTTTAAACTGGAGAACCCGTAAGACTTATATACTTGCTCTTCTTAATACTTGAATGTATTTTTAAATGTAAGCAAGCTTGTCTCGAATGTTTATATTTAAACGTAGCAAGCAACCGCTGATATAATACGTCTACCGAAATCCTACATCTATTGTCTCTAAGAGTTTCTAAGAGAACGGGGTATTTATAGTTTATTATGTTTAGTCGGAATGAGCGGTGCTTCGTCAATTCGATTCAGCTCTCGGAGGGGTCCCAGCTGTGTGGCGGCATCATCCGTTATTATTACAGCTGTCGATCTAATGTCTTGAGCTGTTGGTTCTCTCAAATCCTTCTGATTGTCTCGAGAATGATCTATATAGATTCTACATAATACGTTCTTGCAGGGCCAGTTTCAGAATAGCGGCATAGACTTCGTTGTGACTCAAATTTGTAGTTAAAAGGAAAATAATTGCCTTATGCAACGGTAACAAAAGTTTAACAAAACTGTTAAACAAATAGTTAACTGGTTAACTGTTTATACAAATATTTTTAATAATGTTAAATGCATATAAATCGGTCTATTTAGTAATGACCTTGCGTTGTTCTAATTAAACATATTCCAAGGCGTTATTATTTAATTTTAATGTCAAGGTACTTATAGTTGTTTCGTGTAGCCGTGACCCCGCATAGAAACACAAAACCTCTGCGACGTTTTCGAAGGAAAATGAAATGTTACTACAGATATGTAGTAGGCGACGGCGCTTTATTGAAAACTGTAGTAGGGTTGTGCGGATTGATGAGAGTTGGGCTCGTTATCGCGTCGCAAAGCAATACATTGGATCTGAAACGCAATGGAGTCTAGTCGGCGGCGTGCCGTATCGCCGGAGCCGCCGTCCGCAGAGATGGCTATGCCGCTCTCATTCATTAGAGGCGCGCGGGCGGCGGGGCGCGGGACGGACGCAAGACGTCGCGCGCCGCCCGCCGCCCGACGGTATCGATTTTGTCCCATCCCCCGCGGCACCCCACGCAGCCCGCTCTCAGCATCCGACCTCGAGTGCTCTCCTCTCGCGCATGCCGACACCTCCAACAGAAACTACGCCTTAACGACACCACGCCACAGCTCAAAATGCCAGCCGGCCGCCGCGCGACGCGTCGCCCTGCCGACTCCCGATCAACCCTGCGACCGAAAGTCACTCGGTCGAGATTGCAACGGCCCCGAAGCGATGCCCTCGTCCACGCCGCTGGAAAAAATAAGCTTTTTGTTACAATTAAAATGGTAAATCAAACCAATTTTAGTAATTGCGAGGTCAAACTTTCAAGTGGCGGCACACAGTCTCGCCGAGGTTTTTGAACGCGTATGATTTTTAATGGGCCGTTACGTGCGACGTACGCCGACTCGATGAGCCGTGCATGTCGACTGATTTAATTATGAGTTTCGAGTCTCCGATCGTGGTGCAACTCGAACAACTTCTCGACTTGCTTCCTTGTTTCGCGTCCAAGTAGCGACGCAGACGTCTAATGGTGTCGATTGTAGACGGCGGAGGCTGCACCCGCCCGCGCTTATGACTCGGACCTAATGTAACTAATTAAAATTCCTATGTTGTCTTGATTTTACTTGTAGGAGGGTAGGGCATAGTTGAGTACCAATATATTTCGCGCTTCATAGCAGTTGTTATGTAAAGGAGATGCCGTTATTATGACTAAAATAGCTACACGATAACTGGAAAAGTTAATTAAGAATTTTTTCAAACTTGGTTGTTTTCTTAAGTGAATATTTGTTAGTAAGAAAGTAAACGGTAACATTCGAATCGGATTCTGCCCTGCAGGGCGCCATAAACATCTTATCTATGACAGCTACGTTCAGCCGCTGATATTTTTCCGTTTTCTGCCTACTTTTAAGCTTTAATACTTTAGTAATGTAATGTTGAGCAAATAACATAATATTATTCCAATTTTAATGGCGATATTCGTATCATATCAACATAGTAAAAATCGAAGATACAGTTATAATCTTATCCTTATCTATTGTATGGGTATTTTTAATCGCTGTTATAGTACCACAATACCCGGTTACCATGTGCTATTTATATTAATAATCGTAATTATTTTTTATAATAGGAGGGGCAATTAAAATTAATGACAGAATACAATTAATTCTTAAAATAAACATAATGCCCTATTATACCTTAGAGATGTAGGCGTAGAACACCCACATTTCACAAGTGTAACCCTACATTCTATATAAGGACAATGTCGCATATTTCTTAGTAAACATGTCAACAAAAATAATGAACATTGTGGATTGAGACCAACAAATTATTTCCATTTCTAAATCGATACAATCGAACCTCAAATTACATTAAAAGTTGTATCGTATCGTTGTAACACGAGTAAGTATCGAGTCAATTTGTAAGTTGCAACTAATCCCATAAGTTTTGTTCGATTGAATGTGTCCAATGTCTGTCTGGCTGGTACATTGTTGTGCTTCTCAAAACACAGCCGTGCATTGTCGGAGTTTCAATCGAGGCACGCTTATGCTCCAACTAGGTTCGCCATCCGTTCCCTTTTTATACAACAGTTTGTGTATGAGGAATATTTATTATTCTATCGTTGTTATTATTAGATTTTTTATGGTGTCGGTGTTTTGGTCGTCTTATTTCATATTGATGTACGTGTCTATAGGTTATCGTCTGGAGGATGACTTGGTTAAAATACTTCACCTACTTTTCGTATTGTTTATTAATAGTTGTTATTAATTTAAACATACTTAATATGTTAATTATATTATATAAAACGTATTGATTAGATTTTAATGATAATGATAAATAATTAATTGATACAAAATAACTTAACTTCAACTCATAAAGTAAGTATAATATTTAAACAAGTATTATTGTTCGTAGAGTTCAAGCTCGTAGAGTTAGTAATTACCCAAACTACGATCACATTGTATTGGCATTGTTTTTTATCTGTAGCGACGATAAAACGAAATCCGGAAGTGGTTTAGCAGCTGTCATTCAAATAATTCCCGCCAATAAAAAGTTGTTAGCAAAAACATTGGGAACCTCAACACGGAGAGCAGAGCTCACTTTTGATTTGAATTTATCGTCTGCGCATTCAGACATTAGTCATGCTGTTTGTCGCTTTCAGTGATCTCGCTTCCCGAAAGCCGTTATTATTGGACTCAAGTCATTTAAATTGCACTACCCCGAATGATTTATTGAACCACAATATGCCACTTTCATTGGGACGCCTTGAGTATTGTCCATTGGGCTGTGATTGTGCGTTTTCTGTTACTCGTATCGGTAAATGATCGTTTAGAAATTGTTGGTTTCGAATTGTATTGTAATAGTTTGGTGCTTTTGTTGGCAATATAAATAATATTGCTTGAATAATTATTGTGGTTGATACATTGCCCTCTTATTAATATGATCAACGTATGTATGTAGCAAACTGAAATTCTTATTATACTTCAAATAGTTTCTCGTGTTGTCATCTAAACCAAAATGATGGAATATATCTAGATTCATTACACGCCAACGGGAATAGAGTTTTGTCTTCGTTTTAATTAATTATTTCTTTAACTGAAAAAAATATATAACATGAGATCTGACAGAGTATTTGTCGTAACTCGTAAGCCAGTTTTTCGTAATACGTAATACAATGTGACATTAACCAATTTGTTACTAACTTAATTCCGATGAAACTCGTACATAACGAGTGACGCTCATCAACATTTTATGAAATAAGTAAGGTAATGTGAACGTAAACATCGCAAATAAACATGTCTTCCCTAGGCAAGTATTTATATAATATTGACGGGCTGCGTCTGTGTATTTACAATTATTATGAAAATGCCCTCGAAAAGCGTCTACACTGACCTGCCTCAACGAGGGGAAAGCTTGGGGTAGGTATGGCGTTGCATCCGTCCATTCGCCCGATGCAAGGGTGGTTTTGCATAAGTACATATAGCCAGTGTTATACTTACGTGAATGTGTCTGTCTGCCTTAATCACCGGATTTATGAATGCCGCGGTATAATTATGACTCCCGTGTGCATTTACCGTATGCGTCTTGATACCTATGTTTATTTGCGCATACCTCGCGATATATCAGCTGTAATAACCACCTGATAACGATACGTTACGACGAAAATATGCACCGCCGCCGTTGTACTACTCGAGTGGAACTCTCGGCCGGCCGGCTATTTCTGTTATCGTGAATTTTAAATCACCTAAACGCTGCTCAAAATAAATATAGATTTTTATCGGACGGTAGTAAGTTTGTCTGGCGTCTGTAGTTAGGCGTAGTACAAATCAAAGATAAGAATCGCCCGGCTAATCTATGCTTAGGTACACGGTGGATGATTAAAAAAGCGTGCGTACCCACTTAACGCACAGTGTTAGCTTTTTGCATGGATGTGCGGCGCGGTGGCACTAATGAAACGGGCCTCGCGCGGCGTGTGCGTCGCAGCCTACGTACGCGGGCCTTGCATTGGGTCGGGTCAGTGAACCCGCCCGCCCACTATCGGGGTAAATATGCCGAATGCACACAGATGCGCGCGCCGGGAGCCCCCTCGCCTCCCCACGCGCCGCCGTCGCCGCTGCACTCTGCACGCATCCACCCCCGCCCCCTCTTAAAACTCCTAATTGATTGCGCAAATTTTCTCGCAATAACTGTCTTTTTATGGTGTTAATGATGTAAACTTGCGCAGTTCCGCAACTCTAATTGACGCTACGTGCTGGGATCCTTCGAGACGGCGCGCGCCTTTGACGCACGACGCGCCGAAATTTGCCACCGACGCGGCGGCGCGACTATGAAAAATTAATTAGCGTGCCATGGTATTTGCTTTTTGGGATTCCTGCCTCGTCTATCGGCTGGCTATAGTCGTAGCTATAGTCGTCGCTACAGCGCGTCGCCCCGTAGCCCGTCGCCCGTCGCCCGTCGCGTCGTCATAGATTCGTTTAACTAAAACAAATATGCGACGTGTGTACAGTGTATGCGTTTTTAATCACATACGCGTCGCTTGATAGTAAGTGCTCGCACCCACTGATTGATCTCGCGATGATTCAAGCGCTGCGTCATCGTGTTTGATGATGTCACGATGACGTTATGCCGTATGAAATGCAGTACACAAGAGAGTTGTACCGTTGTATATTATGATAACTCGCAGACGGCCATCAATGGCGTTACACTTTTGTTTAGACTTCAGAGAATGCTGCAGCCTTCATACGATTTGCCGTCGAGATTTAAATCAATTGTTTGAATTTCGCCTCTAGCCGGATTTGTTCATGTTTATTTGCACGCAATTTTCAGATGTTCGACGGGAAATATCTGTAAAATTGTATGCAATGCTTTGTCGAATTTTCTAAAGTCAATACATATTTTCGAAGACTTTAACGTATCGGTGCTTTATAAAAACTACGTACATGTTTAACCTTTAGAGTAATAAAGCTGTCTAGCAAACTCTTTTTCAATATAACGCCACTCCTAGTTTTCGCATTGATCTTTTCTTTAAATCCGTTTGTTATTAGGAAGGCGAAGTGCAGTGAACTTGTTATGGACCGCCGTGATATTAAGTAATTCATAATAATCGAAACTTTGCAAAGTCACAAGTTGTGCCGGGTTAGTTCGCAACTGGGTCGTTTCGGCAAAAGGCCCTAAATCATAGGGTTCGCGCGACCCCTAATAAACCGTCCCAACTAGGATGCTATAAATGGGCCGAAACAATGTTATTGATGTTTAGTAGGTGTCGGCGAATCGGCCCTTTTGATATATTGGACGATGATATGATGTCGCGTTACCGGAGGTCAGGTAGCCGGCTTAGAGGAAAATGTAACGAAATTTGGAGGGAAATCCTCTCTTAGATTTGGACTAGAATCGTCATTTCAATAACGTTTCATGCAACAATAGATATTTGTATAAAAACCTAGTCGCATCCAGCGGTTTTACATGTTTGTTGATGCCGTTGCCGTTGCAATACTGGAATGATATATATTAAAGTATGTTGAGATCTCACAAAATACTTAAAAAAAATAATATAAAAAACACTTTATTGATGTATCATTTTACAAAACAAACATTAAAATCGAATTTATCAAAAGGCGGCCTTATGCATTAGGCAACTATAGTGTAACTTATCATAAGATTATCTAAATTAGGGTTTAATCTACCCGCACATCAATTTTTTACAATCTTTCTAGATTTTCGTGAAACATCCTCAAAAACTTTAATTAGTAAGTATGGGTATAAAGACGCAAATTTATTGAGAATACTTGCAGCGACATCTATTTTTTTAATAGGTATTAAATGTAGTATAAGGAATGTATTACAACATTATTGTTGTTTACCCTGCCGTCGCACGCGTCTAGCACGTGTCTATAGAAATTATTTAGCAACGATTAGAGTTCATTGACATTACAAACGAAATGTTGCCAAGGCCTTGCTAATATGAAAAAGTTCTCATTTCAATTCTCTAATATAATTTGAACTAGCAGTGCCCTGCGGTTTTACCCGCGTATTACCCATTCCCTATGGGCCTTAATCCAGTGTATCATCTATATATATTCCCAATTTCAACTAAATCGGTCCAGCCGTTTTTGCGTGAAAGAATAAAAAATATCATCATAATATTAGTAGGATATCAGATAGTATCACGGCTTTAACATAACGGCTACTAATTAATTTGATTATTAAATTAAAACATTCCAATATAAACGACGGAATATAATAATTCTTAACTGACTCCCAAGATTCGACGAAGTTATTAAATAAACCTTCTTTGCCGCAAGAGAAAGTTGGTCTTAGTGCATTAATTAATTACGCTTAAACGTGAATGTTCTGTTTATATTTAGGAGTCTCAAATATAAGAAAAACACAGCTATATATAAACATATTTGTATTCATTAAACATATTATATGTGACGTATAAATCTATCAACGCGTATTATAGTATATATCATAACATAGAATAAAACAAAGCCACTTTTGTCTGTATGTGGCTATGTATGCTTAAATCTTTAAAACTAGGCAACCGCCTGATTTTTTTTTGTGTTTTTTATCAAATAGATTGATACAAGAAGAAGGTTTATGTGTATCATACGCACATATTATTAGTATTTATGCACATAAATGCGGATAAAACCGTGGGGCAGGGCTAGTTCAAATATATAATATACTAGCTGTTTCCCCCGACTCCGTCCGCGTGGACTTCCATATAAACTTTGACCCCCTTCACCCTTATAACCATTTTTCCAGTTAAAAAGTAGCCTTTGTTTTATCTCAGGCTCTAGACCTGTGTACCAAATTTCATTACAATAGGTTCAGCGGTTCGGCCGTGAAAGCGTAAAATTATAAAAAATTTCAACCCCTCGCGCGCAACCTTTTGGGAGTTGATTTTAAAAAAAGTAGCCTATGTCCTACCCCTGCTTCGGCTGCTGCGGCTTAGACTAGCTATCTTTGTACCAACTTTCGTTCTTATCGGTACAGTTGGTTCAGCGTGATGTAAAGACAGACCGACAGACAGAGTTACTTTCGCATTTATAATATTAGTATGGATTTGTTTACGAAGCTCCACTGTTATTTACCGAAGAATATTATTAACCTGAACAAAAATACAACGTCGAAATTGCGTGGGTCGCTCTGGTTACGGATCAACCGGGAGATTGTTGAATTTGCTAGTCATCCAATATTGTTATTAGGCCCCTTTAATCCCAGAAGAAAACCCTTTTAACCAATGCTATTGATCAAGAGGAAATTATAAATGGATGCCTGGATTATGGTTTTTATGAATACCATTCCTTCGCAATTCTGGTTTCTTAAAGGCATCATCATAGAAACCCTTTTTGGAAACGTAATAGTGTTACATGACAATATATGATATGTATATGTATAGCTTAAAGAATAATGTCCAAAGTACGTGAGCAACCATTTTTGTTTGCGTGTACCATGTGATCGACGCTAGCAACACGATCGATTGCCAATAAATCATTTTGTTTTATAACTATAGAAATGGAGCGTTTGATAAAGCCGGGAAACGTGTGACGCAACGGTTACCAGGAAACGCTTTGGAAAATCGTTGCGTACCGAATCGAAATAATCCGCGCATTCTCACGATGTATCAAACGCGAATGATGAATGCGTTTAACGTTTATTATAAGAGCAATATTTTGTCGATTCAATTAAGTTGTGCGCGGTGATTTATTGAAGTGTTTATAAATGTCGCCTTTCAACAGTCAATACAAAGTACGTACACAGCGAAGCAACTAAATTTGATTCATGTCTTTATTGTATTTTCTTATTAAAGTATACAATTAACTCGATGAGTATTTGAATCTGCTGCATATTAATGAAATTATTTCCATCGCTTCAAGTTACAAGGTAAAGAGCATGGTAGCTCAATAGCGAGTGTTTATTATAAATTCACAAAGTTTACCTAGTCGCACGCTTACCCTGAGACGTAGTTAGCGGATCTGAATAGAGGAGTCGGTCTGCGTCGAGCCTACGGGTTGCGCCCGCCGAGTTACCATCGGCGGCGTTCATTAGATAGTTAACCGAACGGTGGATCATGTTATCAGGTGCGCTGCAAACAAAACGTTGAATAGAGGCCCGGTTAAACATGCACGACGGGTGTACGGGTATAATTAAAGTTTAGGAGACGCTCACGTCGCCCGTTAACCTCGTTATCGGGCGCTGGAAGTGGGTGAGACGCGACGGAGAGGGGCCGCTCGCGCGCGGGCGGCGGGGAAAATCAATGACAGCCGCCGCGCGCCGTCTCCCCGGCCCGACGCGCTCATCTCGACCACGTGCCGCGGTCACTGGCCTGCGGGCCGCGGGCCGGAGCGGCACTCTGGCGCTTTGGCGCTCCGGGGCCTCCACGCAACACACCACGCCGTTACACACGACCATACCGACTGACCTTAGCTTGTAACCACCCGCGACACACAACGTCCAAAACAACAAACACGTACCGACCGACGCACGAACGCATGTTAACCAAAACATAGCCTTCAAGTTATTTCAGCATCTATAACAAATTTGGACATTCTTAAATATCTTAACTCTGTACCTAATAGGTATGTAGGCCCGTAACTAAATTTGGGTTATCGGTTGGCCCCGTCGATATGCAACACTTCCGCCACGCTGCGAATGCTATGCAGACACAGATATTGTCCGCCACATTACTTACGTAACGGTGGAGAATGCCAGATATTGTAGGTCATGTAACGCGCCTCTGACGCATCGATCAACTGAGGTATTGACCGGACGCACGCTCTCCGAAACTCGATCGAATTTGTATCGAAAAACGATAGAGGCACACGTACCCACGCGGGAGGCTCACATTAGTAATTACATGCAAGTAGCGAATACATATTAATGACTCACTCTGACGTCGAGACGCGACGTTGCCGCATAAAAAACCGGTAGCAATGAACTGCCTCCTCCCGAATCCATGCTTTGATTGTATGAATTGTATGCTTTATATATACGTACGTATCGAGTATCGTCGATCAATGTCAACCGCATATTTGGGTCAACGTCCGTCGAAATTCCCTCTCTCCTCGCCACTTCATTTCCTATAACACATGCGATGGCTTTTTTCTTTGACGCGTCTAAGAGCCGTGATTGCTTTTATGCTTTTTGGTTATTTTTTATTCCCAGAGCTGTCTTCCTCGTTTGATGTTTTTTGATTCAATCACTATCATAAAGAGTCGGTAATGATGTGATTACAAGACGAAATTAGTGTTGAAAAGATTGAAGATTGTATTAACGGTTACATCATATTTTTTAACTGTTTTGTAGAGAATACTTTTTTCTTAAGTAAATATTTGTTGGAGTAATAAGTTCGGATAATAGTAAGTAAAAAAATATATTGACAGCGTCAAATTAAATTAAAGCAAAATAAATAAATAAAACAGTTTTCAACTAGAACGCAAATATTATATGAAATATATAAAAGACAAATTGAAATGTAATTATTCCAATGTTTCCTAAATCCATTGTTTGTGGGAGACCTGTCAAATAAAAACTGGGAAACATTAAATCAGTTTTCGCAAAAAATGAGGTAGAGAACGTTGAACGTTTTATTTGCCCTTGTTATTATTTTATTTTATTATTGTTTGTCTAGCTTGAACTTTGATCAGGGTTGTGACGGTACCCAATTAATCATACTGCCTTTGAACTTGATATATCTACGTAAGCTTTAATGTGTAATACCGAGTATCATTTATAAAGAACGCTTGTTTTGTTATTGGAGTACTGTGTTGGAATCAAAACGTATTTATCATATCATTTTGAAGAACTTTAAATATTTTTTTGATTTACAAAATTATAAAATTAAAATATAATACTAAATACTATAATTTGTATGCAGCTAAGTTACCACGGTTTTGACGTTTGCTACCAGGCTGTGTTGTTTTCGTCTATAATTTTGTTTCTACATTTAGATTTATAAACGGGTAAACGTACACTATCCACTTATCTGACTGTTTTCAAATGTTTTAAATTCTTACCTTATACATCGTCTTGTTTCAGGTATACTATGCGAAGAAGAAGCGGAGAGCGCAGTATCTCGGCGACGACGGATCGCACAAGAAGGAGCGCAAGCTTTACAATGACGGCTACGACGACGACAACCACGACTACATCATCAAGCAGGGGGAGAAGTTCCTCGACCGGTACGAGATCTCGTCGCCGATCGGCAAGGGCTCCTTTGGACAGGTAATCATCAATACTAACCTTTTTTAATCTTCATTTTAGAAGGGTATGTGTTCAATTATAAACATGTCCACCCCATAA
This sequence comes from Eurema mandarina, assembly GCA_018238005.1. Classification (NCBI taxonomy): domain Eukaryota; kingdom Metazoa; phylum Arthropoda; class Insecta; order Lepidoptera; family Pieridae; genus Eurema; species Eurema mandarina. Next base: position 33,418 of record DWAJ01000276.1, read on the forward strand.
GACCATGTTACGTCTTACGTTACTGCAACTTATAGTCTTGTCCTCAACTTTAGTCGCAATAGGTAGTTGAAAGCGTGAGTTGCAGAAATGTATTGTAAAAGTCAAATTTTCTAAGCTACTATTTTAAATCATAATTGTATTAGAAAAATAAGTTCTACTTGTACTGATTTAAGATATGATTGGACATACGGAAAAACAAAAGCAATATCATTTACTTAGCAATTTTAGCCATGTAAATACGCTATCAAAGATTATGACGTAATTAAAAATGAAGAGTTACTTCTCTAATTTCTTATCTCACCTTTAATGTATTATTTCCAGGTTGTGAAAGCCTACGACCACGAGGAGCAGTGTCAAGTAGCGATAAAAATTATTAAAAATAAGAAACCTTTCCTAAACCAGGCACAAATAGAAGTCAAGTTACTAGAAATGATGAACAGAGCAGACGCCGAAAACAAGTATTATATAGGTAAATATTCATTATATATGTTTTATCGTCATTATTAGTTACTCGGAAGCCAGTTGGTTTATTTATGTAAATTATGGAAATACCAGGATAAATTAACATGTGGTCAAAATTAATCTAATTGGTCGTTTGAAGTCTGCGTCGATACGGATTTTCCCCATGGCGTAATTTGTTATTGAAAAACAAGAAGTACCTCATATAATATACATGTAGTTATTAATTAGAACATAACTCGTGTATCAATTTCTGATGTACGTCCCATACGCAAATAGATACAGTATAATGAAACAAATTTTGTGGATTTCGGTTCATAGCAGTTGTACTGAACTGTAGAATTATTAAATAACGGTTATTAATGTTTTGATCGATACTTGTTTTGAATAATTGAGTAAACTCAACCCATATGGGGACTAGACGAAGTGTTTGAATTTACGCTTTTTGAAGTGATTTTTAAGGAGGTTTTAATATAAAGCTTTAATGTCTTAAAAATTATGCAATCGAATTTGAAGATGGTTTCCATACCTGAATATCTTTATCTATTAAGTCTAATTTTAATGTGTCAGATGAGCTAACTGCTATGGACATAATTTTCTGAGCCCCATTACAATTACATCAAAGAATGCCAAAACAAAATTATTACTAAGTGTACGGAGCGATTCCAATTTTGTATTGATATTCATTGGATGGTCGCTGAATATCAATTCAAAATCACAAAGATTCAATGATGGCCTTGATGACTGTTCCAGAAATAAATAATGTAGTTACATGGTGTACGCTATTGCCATTACTTAGCTTGTCGTTTAAACACACTGCAGCGGGCTCACTCCGCGGTAGCTAATACTAATACTAGACTTGTCCTAACGTAATATCGTGTATGTTCGCAGTGAAACTGAAACGCCACTTCATGTGGCGGAACCACCTGTGCCTAGTGTTCGAGCTGCTCTCGTACAACCTGTACGACCTGCTCCGCAACACCAACTTCCGCGGCGTGTCGCTCAACCTCACCCGCAAGTTCGCGCAGCAGCTGTGCACGGCGCTGCTCTTCCTTAGTCAACCAGGTGAGTTGATGTTTCATTATACTATTATATGATGTATGTTTAGTGGTCTAGGTCTCCACAGATGAACAGGTTTGACCGATGTGGAAGCGTTATAAAGTCTGCAAGAGGGGATGGTAAAATGGAAATTGACTGACTAGATTTGTGTGAAGAAGTACCAAAATTTTATAATCGTTTAATTACGTAGATATATCAAATAAGCTTTCCCGAGACGATAGATAAGGCAGGGAAGATGAATCTGCAACATGTAAGCAGATACACCATGTACCCGGGGTACTGTAATTTTCTTTTTCTAACTTAATCGTAATTGAAGACGTTAGACTTTTTCTTTCTAAAATTAGCAACATTACTCTGAATAAGAGAATCGAGAAAACTAGCGAGGTATTGTAACAATAGTTTTAGTAGATTACAGTTTTGGTGACGTTGGTAGTGTAATAGAGTTTTGTCAGTATTGTAACATGTGTGCTTCGTTGTTGCAGAACTTAATATAATTCACTGTGATCTAAAGCCCGAGAACATTCTGCTGTGCAATCCCAAAAGGTCTGCGATCAAGATCGTCGACTTCGGCAGCTCGTGTCAACTGGGCCAGAGGGTGAGACATCTTTTATTATTATTAACTAGCTCTGCCCCGCGGTTTTATCCGCGTAGTTCCCGTCCCCGGGGCAATACCGTAAAGTATCCTATGTATTAATCCAAACTAAATCGTTGCAGCCGTTTTTGCTTGAAAGAATAACAAACATATTTACATTCTCACAAAGTTTTCTCATATATAATATAATTTATTGTTAATAAATAGACATAAAATAATATAAAAATATATTTGTAGACAAATATCCAATAGCGTAGTTTCCATAGAAGGTATAGTATACGTTATGTGTACTCACTATCTACATTTTAAAAAGGGGAATTAAAATAAATAAATAGCTTATTTGTCTATCCTTAATTGTTTTCTGGCTACTAATTTTATTACTGTATAAATAATTATTTATTAAAAATCTAGATTTCTGGTGCTTAGCTGTTCTTAGAATGAATACGACGACCTTTCTTGATGTTAGATCTCAGTGATAATTAATTAAAGCTTATCTATAATTTTGTTAGTCCACCTTCTCTTTTGAATTTTAATTGTCTTTGTAATAATTTTGTGTGTTTTTTTAAATACTTTTGTACTTCATAAGACTCTTTGGCACAATTAAACGGCTCTATGTTGAGAATGCAACTGCCTTTGATATATTTCGGTGTCCTTGAACTAAAAAACTCTATATACTCTTGTAACTAAGTCTTGTTCCGAACGTATCATCGTGACAAATATTATTATCTTTATATTATGACATAATCATAACACGGTGTTGTCAATATTGCGAGTTGCGTTATCTGTAGCTGTTGGTATGTCGCTAATCATTGTTTGTTTTTACGTAAAAACCCAACATTAATAAGTTCCAATTAATAAGGCAAATGCGTTGTTCGTATTCCTGTTTGGTGGTTAAGTACACGTCAGTAATTGATTGTACCTCAATGGGCATGTTTAATTGTGTTATTGTATATTTAGATGTTATAAATTTGTCGACAAAGTACATGAAGGTACTTACTAATTAAATATGAACTTTTTTTCCTTGTTTTCTTATTATTAACTAGCTGACCCGTGCCCACTACGTTAGGCATAATGTTAATCATCCTTTTCGGTTTTTTATATAGTCTATGACACTCAGCAATGATGTTTGAGGCTTTCTATTAGTGAAAGAATTTTTAAAATCGGTTCAGTAGATCCCGAGATTACCCCTTACAATTTAACGAACACATGATCTTTACTTATTTATAATATTAATTTTAATTTAATGATAAATACTTTCGAATCTTTGTTATATGATAGGTGCATTTTGTTTAAAATTAATTTTATTGAACATAAAAGGTATAACAAATACGAAAAGGAACGTTTATGCTGTTAGTTATATGAAGAGATATTTTTAAAATGTCACCGAACAGAAATAAATAAATCACGTTACGATTTCACGTGTTATATGAGTACGTTTTCATTGAAACAAGTGTAATGTCAAAGTTTATCACAAATTGCGCGTCAATAATTGTGTGCCGGAACAAACGCACCGAGCCGGCGGGAACAATAAAATTATAGCCGAGCAATCAGTGTCATTGATACTCGACTAATTAATTAACTAAGAGCCAGCGAACTACGACGCATACGATTTCCTTGTTTTTGTGATCTTAGAATGTTATAATTGACATGCCTCATATGCGTGCTCTCGAGGTCCGTAAGCTAGATACGTCGTTAAGGAAGTGTCAAGTGATAAAATAGTTATAGATTAAAGTTGCTTTTCATATGTAAAGACCACGAATTTAAGGTTAATTAAGACTTAGGTAAATAATTAATTTGTCGTAGTTAGTTAATATACACAATTATTTCATAGACATAATATGTTTGTGCCTTCATCGACAGTATTCTGTAAATATCTGTTATTTATGCTTAAATAAAGTGCATTTATATTCACTGAGCATTCATAAATAATACGCATCATACATGGACGCGAGATAATGTTGAAATTTGTACCCAATTCCAGATATACCAATACATACAGTCCCGTTTCTACCGCTCGCCGGAGGTGCTGCTCGGCATCCCGTACGACCTCGCCATCGACATGTGGTCGCTGGGCTGCATCCTCGTGGAGATGCACACGGGCGAGCCGTTGTTCAGCGGCGCCAACGAGCTCGACCAGATGAACAAGATCGTCGAGGTGCTCGGCATGCCGCCCGACCACCTGCTGGACCAGGTGAGCGCACTCACACGTAGATACGTGTACCAGATACACCCACACATTGATACGCTTACTAGCTTACTGCACTCACACATAGTTACGCTTATACGCATACTACACTCACACATTGATACGCTATAAGCTTACTGCACTCACACATAATTACGCTTATACGCATACTACACTCACACATTGGTACGCTTACAAGCTTACTGCACTCACACATAGTTACGCTTATTCGCATACTACACTCACACGCGTACATTCGTTCACGTATGTGCTGACACATAATATGTACAAGTAAACGCATATCAATACATAGATACACATACACGTTAGCACTCACACATTAATACGCTGACACGCATACGTATACACTGACAGGTAGAATGTGTATGTGTATTCGCAATAGCATATGTCACAATTGGCTCAAAATCACCAAGGTTGCAAATTTCAGGATTAGTTTTATTAAAAAAAAAATGCAAGCTTATTATGATGACTTTTGGTTTATTTTATCACAAAATTTATATATTAATAAACTTTGATAGGGCA
>DWAJ01000277.1:0-38236 GCA_018238005.1 Eurema mandarina
AATTTGACTTACAATCATTTAAGAAGAGAGCATACTCCTTCCTAAAATCAAGGCCGGCAACACGCTCGTGAGACCCTCGCGAGCGCTCATGGGCGGAGGTGGTTACCTTCGATCAAGTACCCCTCCTGCTCGTTTGTCCGCTTTATTATAAAAAAAAATCCTTATACAAAAACTATTCATTAATAAAAGTAAAACATTATTTTTATTATTAAAGACTAAATAAAAATATAGTAACTATAATCATAATGCTATATCAAAATTATAGGGTTACTAGTGACTTCCATTAAAAACATTGTTCGTTTATGTTTCGGCAACATTACGGTTAAAATAATATACAACTGATTTTAAATCTGATTCTTTAAACATCGTTATTGTTACTATTATAAATAACTGTATGGAAGTTTCACTTGCATTTGAATGTCTCACATTTCCTTATCGATGTATCTAACTCGTTTACATTGCTCCAAAGCTTTAACGAGGTCTATTTGCCTGAGATATGTCGGATGTTGGATAATTATCGCTAATGTTGCTGGAAGATATGATAGTATGTTTTTGATTTACTTAGTAGCGAAACTGTTATACGAGAAAAATGTTTGTACAAGTATAAAAATATTTTTTTGGATTAAGATTATATTCTGTATGTGCACGTATACTCAATATTATTCAATCTTTAACCCGGGTATGATTAATGTTAAAGTCAAAAATAGTTAAAAGAGTTGGTTCCCGTGACTTTCAATTTTTGAAATTATTTAACAAATTTTACTCTCGTAACCCTATTTTTTTATCTTTCAGTACACGCCTGTATAGGTCGAATCACATCAACAAACTGTTATCACCTATTTTCACATTTCGAAACAACAAAAACGACAATTACTTCGCGAACGCTTAATGTATTCCATCCACTATTAACGTTTTCCCAGCTCTGCTTGCAATCAAAACATCTCAATATAAACCGACCAATCTGATAGCCGAATGGATATTTAATTACGCATAAACCGCTCGCTATTCGCGTATTTTAGTAAATTACGTGGAATAAATGCAATGCCTTTACCCACGCACAGGGTTCGTGCAAGCGACGCATTACTCAAACCTCATTTAGAAGTCAGAGAAGTTATTGTTCTCTATTGATTCTGGTGACGTAGCATACCTTCTTAAATTGGTCGAATTCTTCCTTCTTGCTGTCTCATTAAAACGAATTGAAATAGCCTAGGGCAGGTTTAGTACGACACGGAAAAGATACGTTCTAGAAAGCATAGCCAAGTTATTTGTATATAAGTTTTAAATAATTGTAATTGATAATTTATATGTAGCAATTAAGCGTAGTATTGTGAAAGTTTGAATAATTTTTAGGGTTATTTATGTACTTACGTGATTTTAAAAATATTTAACCAGCAATTACTTATATAGTGATGTTAAAAAAACGAAATGAAATTTTGCTCAGTCTCATACAAAAGCTGTATTCTGAAATGTATCTCGCAAATGCTATAACTGTATAAAAATTCTATTTCTTGATCACTATTTACAGACAAACTTATATTATTACATAACATACTTTTAGTAAATACAAAAAATACCTTAGTAAGTTTATAAGCAATTAAACAATCTTAACATTAATGATTAATATTATACTGTTATTTATATTTTTATCAAAAACAATCTTTAATACTAAACTTTTATAACGAACAAAAATAGTACGAGTATACCTTAATATAAGGATGTATATGATACTATCCTTTTAATCATTACCGGTAGCTAACATCAAAATCGTTCCTTTGTTTCCGTGTGGTCTAACAGACAGATAGACACACTCGATCATATTAATAGCTGCAAGCGAGACCGAGTTACGCAGCCCAAGTTCATTACTGCCTATCTTACGGCTAAACCTTAATTGAGACATTATTTACTTTTCAGCCCTAATAGCCACATTATTCAATTGTTTTGTGGAGATGGACTCCATTTGTTGGATCGGAATAACGTCTTCAATTGTCTAAGATAACTTGAGACCGAAATTGATAGTTCAGGGATAAAACTGAATGGTTTTATTTCATTATTAAATAATTTTCTATTAAAAATAAGCATAATAGTATTACAAAACGATTATGTGTGACTCGTTCAGGCAGCAATTTCATAGAAATACGATAGGGAATATGATACTAGTTATATCCCTCAGTTTGACTTCTTTTGGTACATCTATTTAAAATTAATGAGATAATAATTAAATCTAAATAAAAAAATACATTTATTAAAAAAACATTACACAATTTACATTTGCACAGCTTCCACAGAAGGTTTCCCTGTGTTGTGTAAGACTGGAAGAAATGTTATGAAATATATAAGATACAAATTTGTACTTATTATATAAGGTAATGACGTCACAAAACATGACTTTTTTTTATTATAGGTATCACGTTCCAATGTGGACTTCCGCAAACAAACAACGTCTCATTATTACGTACCTAACGGCTATAAGATAATTAAAATATTACTACGTTTAATAGATTGTTTAATTATTCGTTAATGAAAAATGCGTAATAATCAATAACGTAATTTAAGTAACAATTCGGTTATATAACAAATGTGAAAATAACGTATTTATTATATCTCTTTGAGAGAATTATTTATAATCTATTATATTAAAGGAAGTCAAAACTTTGCCTTATTGAGTGGTTTTCGAATGAGCATGTGCCGTCACGTCCGATGTTGTAACGCTCTTAAAGAAAAAAATGGCTTCTTGGAAGAATTATGTAACGTTCCCCTGACATACGAGGTGTCTGGAGGAATATTGGGAGAGCTTATTCGAGCATAAGTAAGATTAAAGAATAAAGAAGAAAGTATAAAAGAAAGTCACTTTCTGTCTGTCCCTATGTATGCTTATGTCTTTTAAACTATGCAACCGATTTATATGTGGTGTTTTTAAAGTGATTCAAGAGGAAGTTTTATATGTATATTACATGCGTGCGAAACCAGGGCTAGACGCTAGTTTATATTATTTTACCACTTACTATATGAGAAAGTCAGGGGTATACAACGTATTCGTGGAAGAGTCTGCGAAGGTGCCCGGGGTCCCCACTCACTGCGGCAGAACGATTAGAAACAGTGGGGTTTTGGTCGGTAGAAGTCCGACATAACCCGTGGCCCTTCCCCGAGGACCATGGGTATCCTATGAGGATTTCCCCACCAAAAAAAAAGGGGTGCACTACATTGACGCTCCCCACTTTGAGTCACGTGATGTTAAGACTTTACTAGCCGCGCCCCGCAGTTTTACCCGTATTTACGTATGTTATGTACACACAAACCTTTATTAAGAATTACTTTGTCTATTAAAAAAAATCCGCATCAAAATCCGTTGAGTAGTTTTAAAGATATAAGCATACATAGGGACAGCCACATGGTATTTAAGCAAGGATAGAAAATGTAATCAGATTCCTGATACTTTCTAATTTTTAAGAACTCTTGATTATAATGTTAGGGTTAATTTGAATCGTTTTAACATGAAGTTGAACGGTTGGTTTGTGAAAGCAATCTTTTTGGAATAACTAATAAATAATAATGGTACCATGGTGCTGTTACATTTTAAAAATTATGTTAGTGATTAACAATTTAATTATAAGGCCAAGATTGGGTAAAAACGGTTGTAATATCGGTGTTACCATGAAAAACAATGGTTCAGGAAAATTGGCTATTGTGTTATTTATGGTCTCGTGAAGATGGGTTCTAATCAGGTATCGAACGACATTCTTTAGTTACTGAGGGGTTAAATTTTTTAGGACTTTTTTTTGTAAATATGTATTTTAATTTTGAATTAAAATAGGTTTTTTAAGGATTAAATCATCATGGTCAAGGAAAAATACTTTGTAACAATACTATTGTTTTAACATAGAAAAACTATTAGAATCTAAAGAGACTCTTTAGTGAGGTTGATTTTAATGTTTTTGTAATTGTTAATATAGTGAAAGATTCGCTGTAACATAAGTGGTAAAAACTTAGTTTAAGCAAGCATATTTTACGAATAAGGAATTAGGAAGGTCTTAAATCATTTTGTACAATATAGTGCCAATTATTTGGTAAGCTATGATCGAGTGAATCAGGATGTTACACTGAGGCGGCTATCAAAATCAATGGACCAAGGAAATTGCCTATTGGGCTACGTCTAATAAAGAAAAACTTTAATCAGTGACCAAGCGGATAATGTATATTTTACTTAGAAATAAGACTTTATTAAATTCTAATGCCTGTAAGGTTGTGAAGTCAGAACGCTTAGATTTTTATTTTAATTTAATAGAACTTGTCACCTTACCAAAATAGTAAATGGAAGTCACTCTCTTTTTGCGTATGATTTCATTTTCGCATTTACCGTTAATGAAGAAATTCTAATGAAATGATGACGACGATTTGGTAGTGGTAGTAGTACCTTACTTTATGTAGTGAAGTGACATTATATATGACGGATGTTTCTAGACCTATTTAATATTAGTTTTAAAACATTAAAAATCTATCATGCTTCGTTCAACCTGCGCCAGCGCAAAATTGGATTGAAAAACTAATAGGTCTTACATACTATCATGTAACATAAGCTGAATAAATTTTATTTACTTAATTTAGTTTTAAGAAAAGTATGCTTAGTCGTGGCGGAAACACGATATAAGGGTCAAATATATTTCAAATAAAACGAACCTTCCTTATTTGATCACAGATGAAAATATTTCTCTTTAGTTTATCCACCATAACATTATTGAGCAAAATCATAATTGGATCAGTTCATTAGGCACAGACAAAAATCATTGAAACGAAAATCAGGAAAACGTAAGTTTGCCTTTGAAATTATATAATGATATAACGCTAAGCCAATTGTGAAGATATTACAGGACATATATTTTATTGAGTCGGCTTTGACCTCTGCCCTTTGTACTAATATGTTCGATATATGAGAATACATGACTTTCAATTTTCTCTGACTAGATTGAAAACCGTCAAGTTTCTATATCTATATAGGTTTATTTTACTTATTACTTCATATAATCTATAATATTATTTTAAGATAGATATTGCGGCACTCACAGTCTTTCGTGAAATTTCGCAACAGTACTTGGCTACCACCATACACAAGGTGATTAAACCATGTGCAGAAAGTATATTTATAGTTTTTTAATAGATTATACTATACATAATATAAGTACCTGTAAATGGCTGGTCAACGTCAATTGGTCAGTTTCCACCAGAACTCCCCCTCGGATCTCATCCAAAGGGGTGCTGGTATTACCCCGGTACCAGACTATCACAGGGGTTGCTTCTCCTGGATTTAAATTTAAGATTGAGCATTTAAGTGACAGCGTCTCCCCTGTTTCGAGAAAAGTTTCTTTGTTCATCCTTATTTCTGGCGCTGAAAGAATAGTTAGTTTAGTATTTCGATTTGTTTAGAAGCTTTAATTCGATTTGATTAGTTAATTAGTTTTAATATATTCAATATTGATCAGACAATCTGTTAAAGTCTTTTTATTAATAACGTTTTTTAGATTATGAAATAGTATAGTTTGGGTTGGTATGGACTAATGTAGATCTAATAAAGCGGTTAGAACAATTAACTTACCGAAAGAGATATTTTTAAATATATTACGAGTATACTTAAATTTATTTATACGAGAACATCTAAAAGGATTCAGACTCAAACAAAATTTCACCTACTTAAACGAAGCTCATTTAAAACTGACATAAATTTCTAAGTACTGGTAAAATTTATATCTGAAGCAAAAACAAGGACTCGCTTTTCCGTTTTTAGCGAAATAACAAATACAAAGCACTTAGCCCCAGGTGTTTTCATACGCGAGGACTATTAAATTATTACTCAACTTTTTGGTTAAATCTAATACTAGCTTTTGAATTTATGGTTCATATTTATAAGGAGATTCTAATAAAATTGAGTAGAATAAAAGAATGTTTTTCTTCTACTGACACATTCTTAATCTCATAATCGAATTGGCACATAGATCTTCATTTAATCCCTTATTTTATTAAAAAACTAGCTAACTTAACGAGACTTCGTTCACGATATACTTATCCTAAGTGTCATCATACTCTACAACTACTCTTTTCTCTAAATAAGAACCATCAACAAAATTCAAGAAATATTCAAAAAAAGGAAGTCTGAACAAAATATTTTACGTTTCACAGTATATAAAAATATATACAAAAATAATATTTAACAGCAAAATGCTTACCATGTACAATCAATTTGAATCTCCTTAACATGGGTGGATGTGTGGAAACATGGCAGCAATATATCCCTGAATCTTGAAGTTTTGCATCGGATAACGATAATTTCCAATTCTCTCCAGCTAAATCTACTCTGTACCTAAATCATAAATAAAAGCTGCTAGAAAAATTTATATGAAGCAAAGTGTATGTATTCGTAGTGTATAATATTATTAAAGAAAAGTAAATTTTTTGTAATACATATTTTCACAAAAATCTTAATGAATTACAGCTGTTAAGAAAAAAGACAAAGGCTAACTTTATTGTAAAAACTAGCTGTTGCTCGCGACTTCGTCCCCGTCGGATCTATTTCTATTATTGTGTTATAGTGAGTCAATCTTAGAAGATAGACATATACTGTCCCGGACTTTTTTTTAGATCATTTAAAGAGGAATAATTCTTTCATACATTCTTTCATATATTTTTGTATCTTGAACCGTTTTCGCAGCGCACGCATAGGAAGCCCTCAAAGATGAATAATTTTCCCCGTTTTTTCCATATTTTCCATTATATCTTCGCTCCTATTAGTCGCAGCGTGATGTATGTAGCCTAAAGCCTTCCTCGATAAATGGTTAATTCAATAAAAATAGAATTTTTCAATTCGAACCAGTAGATCCTGAGATTAGCGCGTTCAAACAAACAAACAAACTCTTCAGCTTTATATATTAGTATAGATAGATGTGAAAGTGTTTTTGTTTGTCCTTCCTTCACGCCGTAGCTAAGCAATCAATCGACCTGATTTTTGGCATACAGTTAGTTGAAAAGATGGAGAGTAACATAGCTATACTTTTTAACTGGAAAAAAAGGGTTATAAGGGGGGAAGGGTAAAAGTTTATATGAAAGTCCACGCGGACGGAGTCGCGGGCAGCTAGTCTAGTTAAAAACTAAAAAGAGCTACCTAAAAGGTTGTGTAATATTAAATATGTATTTAAAAATTCGTGTATAAAAAAGCGGTCAAGCCAAACCTTGCCAGATACGTAGGTAATTTGAGAAGTTTTTCGTGTAACACAAGCAGTCGAATAAGACAAGTTAAGTGAGTTTGCGAAACGTTTGACGCAATTATGGCGCAATCAGCTTTTGTACGAGCTGCTGGGACTTGTGTTTCTTTTCACTTCTTTCGAATCGGGTTACTGGCCAGGTGGTCGCTTTTATACATTTATTATGGCCTATCTGTTTTTGTTTCATTGATTACAATTTACAACGCACTAAACTTGTGAAATAATGTACAATAAATAACGATAGGAACTACATGCAAAAAATATTAATAACTTATTAAACATTTTAAGTACATTCGTTAACTATCGATATGATAGACGAATTTAATTTAGGTATTTTAAGAAAAAATAATTTCACTTTAATAAATTTTAATTCAATTTTCGTAGTTGTACAAAAATGTCAGTAGGTAGGTACTAAAATTAGTAAAAATGTTATTGGTAAAAAAAATATTATTTCGAAAGGATGTAGATATCATAGAAAGTTTCAAGTTTCGCCGTACCTACTGAAATCGTTACTTAAAAAATAACTTAGGGAAAAAATAATAAGTAAACAGAAGAAGAAGATTATTTGATTTATTATTTTTGTAACCCTTTTATTTTTTTAAGTGTTATCCGTGATTTATAGAGCGTCTACTAAGTTTACCTAATTTCAACTTTAACGCGTTTTTTTACATTTGAATTACTAAATCATAACAGTTAAATGAATATATAGTACCTACATAAAAGACAATTAAAATTTCCATTGAAAAACGGCCTCGAAGCGTTTTGCTTTACCAACTTTGTAACTTTCCCTTCTAGCCATAAACATATCTATGTACAAAAGGTAAAAATCGTCTGTCGTTGTATCGATCGTCGCCGGGTGTGAGACCCGCCTACATTTCACGCGAAAGGTGATGATTGGTCGGCCGATGACGCACACTAACTTAGAACGTCAATATAAAAGTAGAAATGTTCTGAGCGAGCCGAAGAAATATTGGGATAAGTGAAATGGGAAATCGCGATTGAATAGAAAAGCTGTTAGAATGATTTGAATAAGGACATAATATACTTAGCTTATCAAAGTTTTATGTACGGACGTAAGGATTTACAAATTCTTGCAAAGGATTTTTCTCCTGATCAATAGTTTAATAAACATAAGAACAAAATCCAACCACATTTTCAAAGTAATAAAATATTCTGTATTAATATTAATCGTTTATAAAATAATTAAGATTATTTTGTTTTATCAACTGACGTTATATTTACATACTGAATGTGAATCCATATGAAATAAATGCGAAATAATGGAACCAATATTTGCAGTCCACAGATAATAAATACATATTTTATTGTGATAATATCCTAAAATAAAAGTATGCAAGCTTTATATCGTTAGATATATTTCGTAGTATTTTTATTATATACACTATGTACATATGACGATATTTATAGTTGTTGATTATGATTTGCAACTTTTATTTATTCTGCCGCTTAATAGCCATAATATATTCTTATGCAATAATGGTCAATGTGTTTTAGGACGTTATTAGTCAGATATATTCTACTTAATTCTTACGATACTTAATTCTTAGTTTTAAATGTATTCATGTACCACAAAACAGTTCAAAAAACTTAAACTTAACTTGTATTGTAAGCATTTTATAAAAAGGCTTTATATTTGAAAAGGCTTAAAAAATTTAAATAGAAGAAAAGAAGGTACGCGTTATAATAAATATTAATCCTATCTTACATTATATTATTGGGACAAGTTGACTTATACCTATATTTGAGATCATTTATAACTATCTCGTAAACCAAAAGGTCATCAAACCTAAAATTTAGTTAATACAAAAACACAATAATAACACCGAACCGCTGTACTACACAAGAATATCAGCACTTGAAATCTAATTCCGTACGATCGGACAGATGCGCGTACGCACAAAGCAAATACATCTAATTTGACGCAAAAACCGTTGCACAATGCTCGTGAAGTGATCGACAGATCTGATAATTTGAATATGGAAAGGCATCCGCGCGTGATGCGCCCGCGCAGCATTCAATCTTGAACTACATTGCATATGGTGTTTAATTCTACGGAAAGGTTTCGCTTTGAATGTAGTGTTGCAGTCAAATTATTGAATGATCTGTTCATATTTTTGTGTTCTATTTGTAAGGGGAAGATTTTTTACTGTAAAATATACAGCTTCAGAACAAACTTGAACTTTTAAATTTCTAATTATTTCGTATTGTCCTTCTACGGTATTTTTTGTAATATTTTTAAACGAAAGCATAATTAATAGTCATTTGATTGTGCCTTTAAAACACTTTAAGTAAGTTGGATAAGAAATAATTTACCAAAGCACACTTGTCGTATAGCCCATGGTAAAAATTTAATATAATGCAACGTCAACCATCTTTTTTTGAGATAGAATAATAATTGGACCACATAAGTAGAGATAGAAAAATAACTAGAACTTACTGTAAGCATATTTGGCGAAAAAATTCTCAGCATTGTCCAATGACCCTTTTTGAGGACTGGCGATGTATTCAGATACGCCTTGAAGGTTTTGGAGCTCGGGGTGATCGGAGAAGTAGTTCTGAGCCTGTTTCGCTTGTATTCGATCTGCAATGAACGTTAAGATGCTATTAAGAATTTTCTGGATAATCTATTGTATTGGACTTCTTATTCTTATACATATAATATAAGATGACTATTTGTTAAAGGCTAGGGTTTTGTTTAACGGCTAGTAAGTAACGATTTTTAATTAAGCTTAACATATTACTTAAATTGTATTATGGCTATTTGCTTATGTCATTTGTTTTAAAATCTGTATCTACATCTTTTATCATCTACTTACAAGGGCCTACTTGTTTAATTATATTAATATAATATTGTAATATTACGTCAATACAATTTTAACCAATATTTAAATATTTCGCTTAGTTACCATATTTTTTATTCAAATATAATTTTAAAGTTTATTTGGCCAGCTTATACTGTGTAAAATAGCTTAATAAACTACAATTGCTTAACACCACATTACGAATTAAAATGGAAAGTCAGAAAAAGTAGGATGTAATGAGGACGACTCCTGTAATGAACAGTTAACTTGACGACACTTTCATCAGACAATATTTGAGCTCGAAATGTGTTTTTCCCAAAAATGTAATGCTCTAAAACAGCCGACAATCAGCTAACCCCACCTCTCCTACACAAAGAACTGTAAAATCCGAGCAATTTTTACTTTCCACTCTCAGTCTGTACGTATATATTTATCGATTTATTGCAAACACGAGTTCGTGTTTTAAAAAGTCAAGTATCTGAGGTGCGCTCAGTTGTAGGTCTTCGGTCGTCGAGTCAGAGTTCAAACTTGGGTAATTCGGTCTGATTGTATAAGATTTTTCGGATCGGCGGCTCTGTGTAAAAATGCCGTCTTATAGGCACACCGCCCCTCCCGAGGCGACATTTTTACAAGGGGGAGGAGGAGGCCACCCGCGGACGCTCTCGTCATTTCGTTGTCATCCAGCTCCTCGTTTTTGCGCGATCACGGCGCGAGCGTCGGCGTCACAATACTGTTCAGTATTTTTATTCTTTCGAGAAGAAAATGTGAAAAAAAAATCCACAGAAAATCATGAACAATGCCGCCCTTGGGCGAGATTACCGCCATCAGAAAATGAATGCTTTGTTAGATCCAGCGGGATGTTTTTCAGTTGTTACATTAGACTTGTTATTTCCATTAGAGGCCGGGCACAACAAGTTACCGAATGAGCGTACTGCTTTATTTACGTTTCAATTAGGCAAAGTGCCTTACTAATAACGACATAGCTTTTTAATTATTTACTGATTCGTTGACGTTCGTGTTTTGTATCGTTTTATTGTTTGTTTCTTGTTTATAAGCATTAATGCGTGGAAACATTTACCGTTATATTGTACGATTTCCGTTTTTTTAACACACACCTCGACCACTGTATTAACATCATGATATGCACCTATAAAAATTTTTGTAAACAAATTTACGAACCGATTGCGATATAAGTTCATAGACGTCATAAGATTAAGACTAAATTAAGGGAAGTTTAGATAAAGGAGTATAGCTGCTATATAATAAGGGCGAATTGGTGCGGCTAACCTCAAAGGCTGGTGGCATTCACGTGAGCCGTTGTAACGCGATGCCCATACAAATCGGCGACGCTAAAGGCCGACCCGCACCGCTGATCGCTACCAATCATATCTGTTCTGACAAGACAAAGCCTAAGGTGTTCTTAAAGGAAGTACAACTGGCGAACGAGCGTATTCATTACGATTGTGAGGCTAAACGTATCGATATACTTCAACGGTTTGCAAGTCAATATTATCGGAGGATCTGAATGAAGAATATGACAGATGGCATTAGATGCACTTGAGTAGGAATCTCAAGAGTTGAACATCGAAGCAAGTTTTGAATGAAGGAAGCAGATATAGTATCGTAATACTAATGTATCAGATTGGCAGATTCTTTTCATTTATTTTCTACGTTATAAGAACTCGATGAAGAATAAATAAATTAAACTAGGCGTAGTGTTCAAATGATCAAATATGATATGTATTGAACAGTTTCTGCTTATTTGGTATTTAGTTTATAAGTAGGGTCAGGTAATATGTGGCATGAATTTGATATAATCTGGGTTATTTAGCTAAATTCAAGAATAACTAAAATAAAATAAGTAAAATAAGACAATTTTTCCACGTCTATGTCATGGGAACAGCTATTCATACCTTTTTTATAACAAGGAAACATTTAAAATGAGATATATTGAAGTTAGCATTATCGTATTTTTCGCGGGCTGAACTACCAAGCATAGCTAGTATAATATTATAACAAACAGTATTGGCTGGTAAAAGACGGTTAAACATTTCCGTCGACAATAACTTGAATATAAAAAAATCCGTTCGTTCACGCACATCCATTCTACATTGATAGCTGACAAAAAAGATTTACGAGCGCATTAAACCCGAGCGGAGCTGTTTCATGCCACGCGATGTTTTTTAAATATACGAATCCCTAATTTCCGTGCTTAATAAACGTTATCGGAAAGCGAGCGATCAGTTTAGTTCGGGCGATACAACCCTTTATCAGATGGGGTTAGCGAGTGATATCGCCGCATTTCATTATGCGACCGAATTATCAAAATGCACGGTGTACGTGACGATGTTTCAATAAGATTTACAAATACAGCGAGGTTAAACGCTCGGCCGTCACGCTGGGCTTGAACATGCAAACGGTTTTATAGCGTCTGCCTGCGATGCACCGCCACGGGGATGACGGCTGTAATGAATACATTTTCCCTTTGAACTTTTACTTTGGATTTAATATTTTGTTTGCGCTTAAAGATTTTCGAAGTCAGCGATACGGAAAAATCTTTAGACGGTGCTGATTTGAAACTTTTTTTTTTAATAGTTAGCGGATGTTTAAGCGCGATCCTGTTTTGTAAGCTATTTGGTTACTACGTATTATGTATAAGTTTTAAAATTTCACGGCAAAAATCATTTCACAGAAAATCCTTTTTCAGATGTTTATTTGTCCATATATTGAATACTTCGATGTTTAAATATAAATAAATATAAATAAATATAATCACTGCATAATTTATTACGTTTGGACGCATGTCAATGGCACGATTTTGGAATATTAATAAGTAAATACGTGTTTTATAATTCTACGTCTAGAACCTTCTAGTTCATATCACGACGCATTACGAAATCGGTTAGACTTCAATACTATTCAACGTACAGACACCTACATCATACATTCAGTCGCATAAACTGATGGCGGCGCTTTTGAGCAAACAAGTTTATCTTTCGAATTAATATTTCATACAGTATGGACATGCTATGGAGGTGGAATTAAACGGATTAACTGATGTGTGATGTAGTTTCTACGGAAGTACTTTTACGTTTGTATCGTGTTTTGTATCAAGTTTAAGAAAAATACTTACCACCACTTACGGCCGAATACTCATACGCAAATTAAATTTAAACACGCCTTAAGACTCGTAATATTGACAGACTTGTATGGCGAACTGTCAAATCGGACCGGTTTAAGTTGTACTTCAATTTAAGGTTTTAGCTTCGGTATTCCGGCATTAGTCATCTGATTTATATCTATAGTTAATAATGTATATCTATATGTTAAGTCTGTTTTTTCAAATGTAACTCAATTTGAAGCTCGTCTTAGACCGACTTTCTTTAACAGTTTGCTGCGAAACTGTTAAAAAATAAGAATACAGAAATACTAAAATTTTATTTCGGAGTAGTATTTAGGCGTAAAAGGCTACTTTAAATATAAAGATTTGAACTGAATCTTCTTAAATTCATGTATTTGCTGCTTTCTCTAACTGTAGGTACACTTAATTCAACATTATGCTATAGGCATTCAATACAAATCTGTATAGGAAATTGATAACCAATAATTTTGAAACAATCCCTACACCGAACAATACTACAAAAGGCAAGGAAGCAAGCATTTGTGGGGCAAAAAGAATAATACAAAGCCCGTCGAGTTTGGCGAATAAAAAGTGGATGCGAATAAAAAAATGCGTCAATAATTAACCGTGTGATTCGACCGCCAGCGGCCATTTGATAAACCCGTACGGGGGAGCTTTACTCCATGTTTTCATAGAAGCTGGGGTGAAAAATATAACACCCCCGGGCGATTATGTGAGAACGTTGCCTAAATTGCATGCTTGCGAGCGATTTCGTTAAGCCCATTGTGATTTGAATTGCATATTACAGTTTGTTTTGTTCGTGTACACAACATTGTGGGTATGTACAGCTGAAATAAAAATAAGTCGTGAATCAGGGTCTTTCAAGGGATTATTGGAAAATATATAGAATGTGTATTGTTATCGTTAAAACTATAAGAATGTGCTCTTGATTGATATTGGTACTGTTACTAAATGTCAAGTTTCAACCTTAGCTGATCATAATACATATTTCCTTATCTTATTTACATGATTATCAGTATCAGTGATTTTATGGAGATAATAAATTATGTCGACAAGTACCTATATGTATTGTTATAAGTTGATTATTTAAATTATCAGCATCATAAACATAATTAAAATTTGCATGGAAACCAATTATAATTAGTCCAAAATCAACCATAAAGACTCAGTCTAACTAAGTTACTAAAAAAAAACAATTAAGTAAATGACGATTGTCAAGTAATCAGAGAATAAGACGCAATCAGCGTGAGGAAGCACGCGTTCGAACCCCGGGAGAGGAAATTCATCTCGCTAATCCAAACGCTGAATAGTAAAAGTGATTGTGTTCAGCTCTATTCATCTCGGGGGAGAGTGGGGTCGGACACCCCCTTGGAAAGCGCTAAAATTTAATAAAGCTCCGCTCGTCCGGCCCCACGATTAATTACGCACAAGAGGCTAGTAATGATACCTACCCTCATAAATACGGGGTAGTTTGTCGCTCATCTATAATTCATCGCTGAATCTGTATCGTTTACTTTGGATTATACAGCTGTGTTAATACTTAATTAATGGGAGAAATTAATTCGTTTACGCGTAGTTTCGTTTAGTTTATGTTTTGATGTTTGCTTTAGGTATCAAGTTGTTGTTGTACCTTATGTATTGTTTTTGGTCGGATGCTTAGATTCAAAAGAATTTTCAGACGAATTTTTCTTACGTCAGATGCCTATAAACATTGTGCAAGCTTACAACGTTTCGTATCCAAAGATCTGACTAAAAATGATTTACATAGGTTAATAGATATATGTACATATAAAGAAATAGTGAACTACTACAAGGAACAAATTCTCAACTTCATACATTTCCGTAGCGCGGAAAACTCGCCGGTAAAAACTTAAAAGCACTCGAGACGCACTTATCTAAACTAAACTGGCGAGGCTCATTCGCTCCACGCATCTGGTGGGCGGCCCCGGAGCACGGAGTCACATTTATATAATTTTACCTTAGATTTTCCTTTTGTTGCGACGAACCCAACATCAGCCATTTACTAATGAGTTGCCGGTTCACGTGTTTTATATAGAACGTTTTAATGGCTTAGAAAATTATTTTTCTTTTTCTCTTATATTTCGAGTATTTGAGTAATTAGAAAATGTAATGATGAAAATGAAGCTCATTTTAGGTACCTATTAGAAAATAGTACTTTAATTACATTACAATATAAAGTGACGATTGAACATTTCAAGGAAAATATGAAATCATAAGAATAATAATTTTCCTAATACGAAATTTCAAAATAAAAAACCTGCTAGACACGAGTTCGTCTGAACAATGTGCATCATCATTCCAAGCACAATTCGTCATTCATTTTTTTCTGTACATCCGAGAATCTAAGCCCAGCGCGAGCGTTGCATCTGTATTCATCACATACACCACACACCAAAGCACGTACATACGTACATAGCTAGCGTGTGTGGCGTCCCTTATTTACAGAGAAAATCTTCAAGTGGCCCGTTTGAAGCCGGCATTCTGCGGGTAACGACATCTTTTGTTACGTTACTCGCAGTGCTCGTAATCCGCGCTCGACTATTTCGAGTGTTTCACATTCGCCCGCTCTCCATTCGTCGCGGAACAGCGTCACACTTGACTCCGTACCGTTTGAGGGGCGGACTGCAGCGATTTGAAAGGCCTGGAGACGAGTACTCGTGGATCCTGTTCTAATACAATAGAGGACACAGATGTGTTCATTTTGGAACACAGGGCAGATAGCTTTTAGTAGGTATTACTCGTAAAGAAAGTTCACAAGTTTCAGTTATTCTTGGTTCCCGTCGGTTACAATTATTTGGAATATACCTTCTCTCTACGTTTTGCGTAGTCCACCATTCAACATTGTGAGTCGCCTATCCTGTAGTGAGTAGTCTAATAACTTAATTTAGCATAAAAATTACTTTCTTCTTATATCTAACCTACCTAAGGGAATAACGCGTCAAGATAGCAAATAAGATGCCGACAGCTAAGAGTATAGTAAAATTTCACTTTACTTATATATAAATGGGATGCTCATAAATATTGACCGAATGCTGTTTCATATACAAATCATCTGTTTGTTTCATGTAAAAAACTAATATGGTAACTTTGCTATGATTGGTAAGCGTAAAACCGTTTTCTTGAAGCGTGTTTATTCCGTTTACGACATTGAGCTCACGTCCACCACGACGTCACATCCAAAAAGTGGCCATCAGCCCAACAGGCCTTTTCTAGCTTCATTTTAACATCGAGGCAGGCTATACTTCTTAAATTTAGTTCTGCATCTAAAGTTGTGCAAGGCATAATGTGTAAGTGAATATACAGCTATAAGGTATGGTTTCCTTGCTATTTGTAAGCAAATCAGCAATCCTATGCAGTGTTTCCCGCTATCGTTCCTGAATTACCCCTACATCCTCATCGCGCCGCGGTATCGTCTCCGTAATTGGAGCTCGAGTGGCAATTAGCGGCCACTTGCCTCTGTCACCGCTCGACGTCTCTCATTCTACTGCTACCTTGTTATTCCTACCTACTATTTTTAACTATTTACTCGTTAAAGAAGTTTGCGAAGTGCATTCTTAATTTGGCGTTCAATTTCTGTCTTGGCGCTTGGCATAATGATGACGCGAATTCTTTGAGCTGGACGTTTTAATTTTTGAAGCTGGATTTCTAGCTTGGCATCCTAATTTATCATCACTGTAATAAAATTAGGAGTACGATGCTTTTGCGAATGTACTTTTAATAGAAGTAAAGTTTAGGGTTAGGAATACTATACCTATACTTTAGTCAGACGTTCTTTGAAATTTAAAATTATTAATTCTAAGTAACGTCTCAGCAGAAAAGCCATCTTTATTTATTTTCAGTCTTTTAATCGTATCGTTAGTATCGATAATTGAATTTCGTGTGCTGGGGGATCGTATCGTGATTTTCATCCGAAGCCCTCTATTAAATGCTAGAATTAATTCGTCCCCTCGAAAATTTAAAGCTCGTCTTACATAGGGGATAGAGATTATGCCTATTTACTATGTATTGGAAGGAACTTATTACTTTTTTACTGTCTTCTTTTTTAAGCTATTTTCGTTCATTCAAGCTTGTAGAAAATAATTTAAAAATTGTCTCCTCTCGGATGAGTTTATAAAATAAAGTTCGATAAAATATTAAATATTCAGTATAATGTCACATTATGTTAAAAACCAATTCGACCCCAATATAATGTTCAATTCGCTTCAATCGTATATTATGCTGTATGTCATAAAGGCTTTTAAAATATATCGGAAACATCGGGTTGAATAACAATTAAATCCAGTTTTAAATCCGATAAAAGATTTTATTTCAATATGAATGTGAATTGTTACATGTGCGAGTAACACTGAAATCGGGATAATACTTTTATTTGAGTATATTTTGCTCTCGAAGTCTTTTATATTGTAATTTTTTCTTGACACACGTTGTAGCTAGCACGAAATTCAATATGAAATCAAACAATTATAACCTTATATTTATATTTACTGCGCAATTAATTGTAAATTTTCATTCAACGACATTTTTGTTATTGCAATTAAAAACGAACATACTATTTTTAATCTTTAGTTTGTTTTATAATCGAAATGTCTATAAAATTTTCAGGTGTCTCGATGTATATACGTAAAATAGATAATACGGTTAGGGTTTCCTATGAAACTCGAAGCTCTTAAAAGCCAGCAGCCAGGAATATCGTTGACAAATGATCAGCGATCCTTAGCAACCCCATAAGGAGGGTGGGTCTAATCGCAATCGATATGGTCCCTGATGTCGACTCGATACCCGATTTGCACTTACGTTGGCTACTGCATATTCATATAAGCATCTAGTTGCGATTCGCTGATTTACCTTTGGTAAGTTCTAGGCTGTGTATAGTTTAAAGGTTTATATGCCTATAGAACGAATAACTCGGCTTTCTTTCTTTCTTTTAAAAAATATGTTTATAAGACTCAGTTTTTGAACTTGAACTATGAAAATTCAACTAACAAATGTACCTTCTTTATAATATTAATGAATAGATACGATGTTGTGGTATATGTTGCATCTAGAGATGTTCTGTTAAAGAATAATGTTTGAATTATGAATTATGATATACTGGTTTGAATACATTCGACAGAACATTTAAACGGTTACTTAATTTTAGAAGAAACCTACTTTAAAAGTAGAGTTATTTTGACATGTTTTCGTTAGACAATTGTGAATTAATTTAAGACGCAATTAAAATCAATTTGAGCTTGCCTGATTGCCTTTGCATTTGATTAGAGCCGTTACATATTTTTTTATTTGTTTTCTTAATATTTAATTATTTATACTTTTTATGTCCCTTGCCCGTTTGCTTTAAAATAATAAAAGATAGTTATGAGACTTATTATACTTAAAACACGGTATCTGAAAAATATTTTCATTGAGTATTTTCATATATTTAAAACATGCAATAGCAGATGGAAATAACTGAAATCCTTCGATGCATTTTGCATTTTATCCGAAACGAACTTTTATTAATACATTTTTCAAATTGGTTATTTTATGTTTAAAATTAAGCTCTAAGAAGTTGATAGGATTTAAATTTGTTTAAAACAATTTAATCGTTATTTAGTTTAACTCTGGCATACTTTACACAATTTTTAAACGTACTTAACGTTTCAAGTTCTATAACTTAGATACTTGAATTCGATTAGTGTTCGAGCATTTAGGCCTTAGTAAAATATAGACATCATTTGACAAATCGAGGTAATAAATGCATAGCGATGGTACCTACAGAGCTTATGTAAGAATCGTAAGCACGACAGTTCTTGCATTATATACGATACATGAATGATTGACGACCTTATGGCGTGCTTCAGTTTTTCCACACAGCGCCCTGCCTATCACTTTCAGTATCGTGTTGCATATCCATTCGACATACTACGTCGTACGTTCGTGACACCGACACCCCGCTCACACCCCATGTTAGCTACACCCTTGGTGAAACACGTTTGCGGCTTGATGCTGCATGTCACCGGAAAGTGTGTCGTGTGTCCTTTGCCTTAGGGACTACGTAGAATAAAACTCGGTGCTTGTCTGTGGTTCAATGTGGTCATTGTGTACATAGAGGGCGCGCCCCTCGTTGTCGCCGAACAAACATGGCGGCTAACGAGGTTTTTGCGCGGGTATCGTGAGCGATTTCGCGCCTAATTTGGACGTACGCTCTGCCTCTCTTTATTTTGATTTTCACACAGTTTTGGCTGTTACGATTTATTTATATTTCCTAATAAATATAATAACATACTACTCTAAGTCCATTTATTATAAAACGTATTAAAACTACTTATGTAGGTAGTGTTTAAACAGGCACACACACAAAAATATAAAGATTGGTTTACTGTTATCTCTCATCGAACACCTTACAATACATGATTTAAAAACTCATATACTGTTAGCCTTTACTATAATGCCGTAGAGGTACCTAAAATATCATCTGACCTACTATTTTGTCTAGAACATAACCAAAAACCTCATAGATCGATCGCCTTGGGCAACATCGTCTAATCTGTAACTAAAACAAAAACATCGTATCGGAGCATGTCTAGTTTCGTTAATAAAGATGCCTCCTGCCACCCCACCCACCCCCTTGCGGTCCGAAATAGCCCTCGGCGACGACATTGTCCCTTAAACCATCTAAAACAGACCTTCTGTGCTATGTACCCATCCTCAATGTTTTCCTGTATATAGGGAATGTTTATATAATCTAACTATCGCTGAATTTCGGTTGCAGACAGTTCAGAGGTCAATATTGGGACTTGGTTTCGATAAAATTTATAGATATAGAACTGTTACAGTGAAATATTATATCACTACATCGTATAAAACAAAGAAGCTTTCTTTGTCGCTACATTCCTATATACTTAAATATGTATGCTGTATGCTTAAATGTTTAATACTACGTAACCGATTTACATGCAGTTTTTTTAATAGATAGTGTTCAAGAGCATGTTTTATATGCAAAATACATGCATAATATATGCGAGCTAATGTAAGCTAATGTAATATAATTTAAATATGTTAAGTCATGTCTTCTTAAACGATGACTGCAAACACAATAATACCTAACTATAAAAAACAAATACATAATTTCATTTCAATCTAAAAGTATTACCGACAAAAAGTGAAATCCTTTTATTGTGCTATTTTAACGAGATTCCTTGAAAACCCATTCGAATGAAGGAAAAAATTAATTCGGAAATAGAAGATAAATAAAAGCATTAAACTCCATAACACCCTATCTTATTTAATAACAAAAACTAACTTACAAAACGGAAGCTGTTCAACAACGCCAATTTAAAAAGACCTGGCGGGTTCAAAATAGTCGGAATAAGGTATTGAAATTAAAAATAAAGTCCGTTCTCTTTAATTTGGTTGGTTATAAAAAAGATTGGCAGCGGTTCGTTAAAGGGAGCAGTATTGTGTTCCAACAAAACGTTATTAAATCTCATTTTGACGGGATAAAGATGTTCTTGGTTGTATTGTGAAGCGAATGGTGCTCTAGCGCCGTGGCCCGTGAGCCTATTAGTATTTAATATTTATGGCTTTAGTATTTGTACCTTACGTACCTTAATATTGTTGTACCAATTTAGGCATTCTTATTAGGATGTTGATTAGTTTCTTACTTTAGTTTGGATATAATATGGTTGTTTGTTATTCTTTCACGCAAAAAGTACTCTTAGCTGATTATTAGTATGCAGATTGATGTGAGCCCGAATTAACAAAGAATATTTTACATCCCGGTATTGCCACATGAAAAGAAACTACTAAATATTACTATATGATCTTATAACAATGTTTTCTAATGTAAAGTAATAAGTATATCTATATTACTCTATCATTATTATAGTCATGGGAGACTGTGTCTGTTTTTATCGTTACAAGTCAGACAAACCCGGGTTCTTTTCCTGTGAAGGCTCCTCCAAGCTATGCAGATACTTCATATTAACATACATCTATTATAGGTCAACACTTCTCTTCATAGCTCATACCATTGACGCTAGAAGTCATTCAGAGAAATATGCATATTCATAGGAATAATCTATGAATACGGCTCTCCATACGAACGCTTATTTATCGTCATTTCGACCGGAATACCCGATTTTAATGCGCTATTGATTGAGCGTATCACTTTGCGGCGTTCTCGCGTTTGTCACATACAATCGGACAATGAAAATAGCAAGTCATTGTCGGATAGTTTCGGGCGATTTGCCCCGGGCATTGATACAAAATAGGATGAAAATGTCAAAATACAATCTCTGGTGACGATCTAAACCGATTTTCAGAAAGAATTGTGAACAAAATGAACTCTATCCGGTTGTAAGATGGTCGTCGGAGTTGCACAATGTGTAACATTTCACAATAGGATTCGATGGTAACACTAGAACTTGTGTCAACGTATTCTATAGTTTGTGCTTTAACAATAAAAGCAAGGCTTTAAATCGTTTCGCGACATTAGATTTACGCAAAAACAGGATTTGTGTATTTAGTGAATTGATCCGTTTGTGACTAGAAAAATGTAAGGAGAGGACTGATACAAATTAGTTAATATTTTTAAATATCTGCTTAATATATTCGACTAAAAAGGTACTTAATCAACTCATTCAAAATTTTTCTAATAGGGACTACAGATAGTACTATTGTAAGTAATTTTCAAAATATAGGGAACACCCATTGAAAAAATAAAATACATTAGTATTAAAATATTTATTTATTAGTTTATATACTTTTGCAGTCGCTATATAGTTTATGTAGTCGTTATAATAGCTAACAAACTGTACCTATAGTCCGCTGTACAATTTTTAAGCTATTTCACCTAACCTGGTTACAATACTTTTACTAATAGAAAGTAGTTATTGAATGTCATCACTCAACTGTACCCTATCTAAAAACCTAGTATTTCTACATATTCATTTATATAGTCAGAATCTACGTGTCTTTTTTACGATCAAGGTCTGTCTACTATTTAAAGATTAATTTAAGCAAGCGTAAATTAATAAGAGTATTAACTTTAATTCTCTAATGTAAAAATATTCTGTTCGTCTTAAAAATAACAACATTACTTCTGCGAAGATTACGATTGGTATCTAGGTAGGTATTAAAAAGAAAACTTAGTGGCTATATACCCACTCACAATTCGAAACACACAAAGCGCCGAGCTACTCCATAGCATTTGTGATCTAAATTTCAAAGACCGTGTCCAATAATTGGCTGACATCCACTTGCCTCGGGGATCTTCGGATTATTCTATTACAAATCAGTCGTATTGTCATCGTGTTCAGCCGGTAAAAGTTTAGCAATCCTTTGCTGAGTGATTGACGGGAACACTTAGAAACATCCGTTTGTGAAGGATTACAAATTGGTTTTGTAAGTTACTTTTTATGTTATGTTAGGTATATCAATACTTATTTGTGTAGGCGACAACAGGCTCAACGCTCGTTTGTTGTAGGTACTGATTCAAGTTATGTTTTTTTTTTGAAAAAAAAATATCGGCCTTATAGTACTGATATATGTATGTAAATGATTGAAGTATTTTTTCACCAAAAACTTATGGAGATATTCTGCACCTTTTGTAGGCACATTCTAACTTTACGCACATATGGTTCGAATGTACTTTTTACCTAAACGAAATCAGCATTTGGTAGTACTATTAATAGGTTGTCAAGGAAGACTACTCTAAGTAGACTAAGGACTGACAATACAATTTTATTTCAGATTTATAGTCTTGAAACTTTTGGACTTACACTTCGAATATTGGAATATACCAAAATCAGTTCATTAATTAACGTCAATGTATATACTGATAATTTACTAGTCCTAACCCTACACAGTACTAGATAAAACGAATTTATCAAACATATAATAATTACACCCCATCACTTATGCAGCTCTCATTGAAATGAAAGGCCCAGGAAGTCGCTTCAGAAGATATTTATATGACAGAACAAATAAGTGCACAGGAAATTGAGTTGTAAAACCCTACACGTCACTCACACTAAGGGCAGACCCTCATGAGTGCTTCGAGATCTCGTGGGATCATATGCATGCTGTATTGTTGTAGTTGATTCAGACTTTTAATTGGTACCTAAAGAAACTTTGAACACAGAAATTATTGCAAAGAGAAATAGAGGAGATTAATTAGTTTATAGGAAAAATTATGATGATGTTGATGATGGAAAAGTGTGCAGAATTTATTTTGTATATAATTAGACATTTAATCGTCTTCTGTGGTGAAATTAATAACTGATTCGCTCAGATAGTGAAGCATGATTGGAATATTTAGTGATATGAAAATACTTTCCTTATTTGCAATAATATATCCATAATATATATGCTTTTAAAACCAACTAGTTTATAATATATTCTGTAGATCCGTAAATTAAATAGCAAGTGACATAGAGTACGGTTAAGCACCAACTACCCTCATTAATTCCTTTTCAAGTGTCCCTGTACATAGATGACATCTGATCACAAAAGCGTGTACATGAACTAACATGGGTCCCGACGCCCCAGACTTGCGTCAACATAGACGATAAATAGCCCACTATAAACATTTCACATACGACAAAGACATATGAAGTTGACACTAAGCGCCTGTGTGACATCCCCTTTGTGTTCCTTTTGTAATATCTTAATTCACACCCCTAGCGATTTAGCGTGGACAAACAAATTGCAACGCTAATTCAACTTTATAAAGTACACAATTCTTTGAACACCCCACAAATGAAACTGCTTTTACGCAATAATTTTCGATACGATTGCTAGTGAAGTTTAAGCTCTATTATTTCAGCTTAAGGTGCTTTTTCTATTGTGCGAATATTTTATTTATTAGGGGCGTGCGTAGTTAAAAGCGGTCTCAAACAGACTTGTCGGTATGCTTTGTAATTAATACATAGGATAACGCCATTGATATGCCAAATTGTCAGGAGAGAACAAAGCAATTTTTCTCTGAGGGCAATACCGACAATTGAAATGGTAGTATGCCAGGGGCCAGAATGTTTGTGATACCAAGCTGTCCTTTGTTGATATCGTGTTTTGAAATTTTGAGCAATAAAGTACAGATTTATAAAAAATAAAATTAGATCAGTGTGTAATCCATTTTATATAACGCAAAGCATTCAATTTCGTAAGAGCTGAAAGGGAATTTTTCAATTGGTTAAATACCCTTAAATAATATTGTTCTATCTTCAGCTATAAGTATATCACTGTCCCGTTTATCTTACTCCGTTTCAAAGTCGCCAAGAAAGTCAAAAAGACAAAGTCAAGACAAAGACATGTTGGAAATTAATGAATACAGATGAAACCATGTTACCCTTTTACACTTTTCTGTATACAAAGATAACTTTTCTTAGAATTGTTTTGTAGCCGTACAGACGGCAAGATTCTACCTATTTTTCTATTTTTTATATTCTTTGTTACTAAACTTAAACAAAGCGTAATTTATATCAACTCACAAAACATAGCATTAAAAAAGAGTATTTTTTTATATATTCTACCTCTTGAAGCCATATTCTAGGACCCATTCTACTTCAGACTTATTCTAAGAGATGGCGCTTATATCAAATAAATGTCGGGATACACATGACTTGAAGCAGTTGCCCATCTACTAAGTAGATGGCGCTGTTAGCACATCGCGTTTCCGTTCTTTATGATGCTAAGAGAAAGTTTTAAGCTGAGTAAAATAGTTTAAAGTCCAATCTTAACCTTCAAAATGTACTATTTAAATAGCTCTGGAAATCACATGTAGACACGCAGAGCAGTATTTAATAATGTATGAGGTAAATATGAAAGACGATCTAAGTAATACTAACTGACTAAATATTTCAAATATGATGTAAATTATTAAAAAGAAACTTAATTAACTAAGGACCATTTTTAGATTTTTATTTGTAAACATTTATTATTTATAAAACAGTCATCACAATTACAAGAACCACAATGTTTTACAAACATTTACGGTTATGTAATACGAAATGTTTATTCTTAATGGCAACATTCCGTAATAACTTCATAAATCACAAGCCATCAATGTTCATCAAACGAACGTTTCATTCCACAATTTACGACCAAACAAAAATGAGACAATTTTTTAAAAAACAAAGAATAATTCAAAGCAAACTAAGCGAGTCACGAACATACACAACGCCCATCACAATAATAGATTGACGTGCTCAAAACTGTTAAATTTCCATTCTAAATGTGATCAAGAAAAAAACCATTTTAAAAGAAATATGGTTTTATAGCGATTAGGGTTGTAAAACGAATCGTGCCGAATACAAACATCGGTTAATGAGTTGTAATAAATAAAACGCAGTATACGTTATAGTACATGCAGATAAAATAAATCGTTACTAATACGAACGAAACGGCTTGTATTTAAACCCACTGAATCCACTGAATATATTTAACCGTGATACGTATCTTGATATTATTTCACAAGTTGCATAGTTATTTTTTTATATATTTTATCAGGATTAGTTTTAGATTGAACTAAGATAGCCGTAATTTGGCACATACTTTAGTGAAATAGTAAAGAGTCTGTAGGCTAACTAGTCTTAAAGTATTCTTTATACTTGTAACTATCATATTTAAATACACGTAATTACGAAGATTAGCGGTTTCAAAAACAATCTCCTTACTATTACGTATTGGTGTAGATGAGAATAGAATGGGAACAATATGGGCAAAAAATTGACATAGCAAAAAGCTTTAAGAAAATTTGATGCATGCATTATTAAAGATCATATTTGCATCAGGCCCATCAGTCAACAAGTTTTGTTTACGAGATCGTAGAAGCTTTTAGAAGAAAAGATCGTATGAATCACCATTCATACGATCTTCTAGTCACTAGAGAAGTATAGTACGCGTCATTTATGTTTAGCGATTGACGAGAATAGCTGCGCATCGGTAGAATCACGCTCGTAATTATCGTATTGGTGCGAGAAAGACAACACGACTGGGACAACCAATCAACGCTCGCGCTCCCGACGATCACGCGCCCCGCGCGCCGCGCCGCTCCCTCGATACCTTATTTTTGACTTCTGCGCAGGTTTCGTTCAGCGCTAAAGATTCGTGACGCGTACTATACATTCTTCAATTACTGTACTGTTAACAGCTGATGTGTTTGCTTAATAAAATAGACAGTAATATATTGAAAATCCGATTAATATATTTCGTGAATAATGTTCTAGCGA
The DNA here is from genome assembly GCA_018238005.1 of Eurema mandarina. Taxonomy (NCBI): domain Eukaryota; kingdom Metazoa; phylum Arthropoda; class Insecta; order Lepidoptera; family Pieridae; genus Eurema; species Eurema mandarina. The sequence continues at coordinate 26,444 of DWAJ01000277.1, forward strand.
CTTGTTAATAAAACCTGAACAGAAAAACGAATTTTAGATTAGCCTCAATATTCATGGCTTTCAAGTCGCCAAATATCCTGCGATAGAATAAGCTTTTTAAGAACATTGCATCTTTTATTCCACTGTAAGTGCGATGCGAGGTGCTTAACCTTTTTATGGTGTAGTTCCCGTTTCACGAAACTGCTCACCTAGCACCAGGACACCCTAAAGCACGGAATCGGGCATGATCATAGCATAAATTTGTATGCAAATGAGTGGAAGAGCTTGCGACATAAATAACGTTTACGATTTGACGACAACCCTTGCTGGGTAAATTAACGCGACGCGGGTGGTACCTCTGCGAAGGCAGCGCATAAAGTATTGTTTATACCCGCCGATATAGACGTATATCGCATAGACGGATAGTTCCTTAATAATCGGTCCGTCGTAAGTGAAGCCAAAACTGTATATATGTAGGTGATAACAACCTTTCTTATACTCGATGATACGCACACAAGCCCACCGATAATGTTGCTGCTATAAGAAATTTACCCTATAAATGTGGAAAATTTTTAATCTACGTAAAACATACGAATTTTTCATGTGATGCACAGCGACTCTTCTTCTCTCTTTTCGTCTACTTTGAAATGCCTTCATTTTGCGTGCTCATATATCGGTTCTAGGTCTTATAATTCTATGACCGCGGATATGAAATCTGAGCGCGGTCGTGACTAACTCGCTAATACACCGATACTACGGGATTAGGACGGCATTGCCAATGATAAATATGCACGTAAACTTGAGCTTGCTTTAAAATCACCTACATTATTGCTGACATAATTATCTCGATTAAATCCGAATACGATCACTTTCAAAGTTGAAAACGTCTTCACTGAAATAGACCTAGACTCTTTTGAATATTCGTTGAGGAATTTATACTACCTACTGAATTAGTTTTTGTTTTAGGAACGTAAAAATGGAGGTTAAATAAAATATTTAAATGACGTGACGGGGCTGCCGAAAGTCGCACAAAATCAGGATTGTAATTCAATTTAGCAAAGGGTTGTCAGCAACGCGGAAAGGAAAAAAGCGGGAAGTGAAGGGAGCGTCCGGGGAGCGCAGGGGTGATATGTCAAGCTTGTGTGCGGTGTTTCGGCTTTGGATAATTGATGGGTTTTAAATTACAAGGAAATGTACGAGGAAGAGTTTAGAGAAAAAGCGTCTCGAGCAGTACACTGCGGTTTTTCTAAACCTCCAATAACGAATACGTTATTATAGTAATATGAAAAGAATAATGAAATTTTATAAATAAAAAAATATTTCCTTTAGAAACTTCGATAAAACACTAAAACGGAATAGAGTGCAACGATCGGGCTACGTGTATATCCAATAGTAATTCGTGCATATTATACATATAATATACTGATGTACTTCTTTCTATATTTATTATTTTGATAATTGTATTCACTTCAGATTTTCCCGAATCACACTTTGTCTGAAAGATCACTGGGATTAGACCGCCTGTTGTACCATTATCATTTGTGCTATTTTTATTTCTATTTATTAATTCTATTTATAAGGCACGGTACATAAATTAATTTCATTTGATTTTCAAACAAACATCTACCGAATACCGATATAATTAAACGTCTTTAACACAAAGCCGAGACTACGAAACAATTCGAACAACTATTCTTTTACACAAAACGTTGTATCCGAAATTTTTAATTTAATTCATTTGTCATCAGACGGCACCACTAGGTACTAATAGTTGTCAACTTTTCCGCAACGGTTGCATGATTTCGTGATTCACATTAGTGAAAACTTTATACCGAATACCGTGATTGAGGCGTCATCTTTTTTGACGTGAACGAAATTGGGCGACAAAACTTCCACGACCAACTTGTCTGTAGACACATGACAAACGCAACTGGTTCGGGACACTGAATTCTCATAGAAAACCTTCACATACATTTGTACGTATCGACAAAAATCTGTGTTATTGTTGGGCAGTAGATAAGTTTCTTAAATGTATAAATATGTAGTCACAAATATGATAGTGTTCGTAAGAGACATTTTTTGATTTGCTAAGTACCTATAAGATTTTGATAACTTATACACAGTATATAAAAATTCAATACTATTACATATAAAGCATCGTTTTTAAAAATAAGCATTATGTTCGCCTTATCGTCAAAAGTAGTAATGTAAGCTTACGTGTTTAGAAAACATAGGACCAAACGAAACAGAAAAAAATTAAGAGAACTGTGTTATAAAATAATAATATCAACTGAAGTAATATAATAGTAAGATAACTTTAACTTATCATTTACATCAATTAGAAAGTCTATTAATACGGGGTCTTATCTTACAAGGCGATGTTTTCCAGGCAATTTTAGTCCTGGAATTTACAAACCTAAGAATGTACCTACGTATATAACAACATTACAAAATAAGACACCCATTTCAGCGTATCGAATTTCGACAATCACGAAAATATTTGAATAAAGCGAACATTTTAACTCAAATTTCCTTGGTACAATTCATCATGCTTTTGCGTTATTTTTCGCAACTCTATACCGTGGCATTGATCAATTTATGACTTTCCGATGTCACCGAGTCGTGGTGATGCAAGGAGTTTATCGAGTTAGGCAAAGTTCAGCTGTGTCGAAATAACCGTACATATTGAAGGCTTCAAGTGGCTAAGTTTCGGTGTAAAACTGTATCAACTTTTTGAACACTTCAGTTGCAAAACACGGCAAGTAAATTTTAAACTTTGTTGTATTTGTTGATGTTTATCGATCGTTGGAAGAAGTGAGCACAAATGTTATTGTAGGAAAAGTTTGTTTTGTTTTGAATAGGCTACAAAATAATGATAATATAAAAAATAATGATATAAAATTTTAGTGAATTCTACAGAAAACCTTAGTATTCTTCTTCAGAAAAATCAGAGCATGAGCTTTTTATTATACACTAGTAGCCCGGCCCGGCTTCGCACGGGTATTATAACGGGTAAATAGTAAGAACTATTTTATGTGAACGTAGGCGTATTTATTTGACATCCAATATTTAAAATTTTGATAACGAAACTCAAAATTAAATGGAGAATTCCCATTGAAACTTTTGTTCTCTATTGAATTTCAAGTTGGTGCATCAGTAATTAGATCTATAATTGTTTATCAAATGTTTATATGGGAAATAGAAAAGTGGTGTTTCTAAGGTTTTCCCGGCAAAAATTCGATTATTTCGCACCTTTTAAACCTTCGTTAGACCTATACGAACATTTCGAGACCAAGATAAGAAAAATCCGTTAAGCCGTTCTCGAGTTTTAGTGAGACTAACGAACAGCAATTCATTTTTATATATATAGCAGATAAGTCCGTAATTAAGTTTGAATGAGATAGAAATCTTTATTTTCTTGATCTACTTTAAACACATTAAAGTTACGTTTACAAATTGTTTTAACCTTAGATATAAGCGGTCTAAAAACATAATATTACATATTGGGCAAGCAAAAATTAATTTCATTCTGAACATAAAATACCAGCCGCAATTTAAAGAGTAATATTTTAAGTCCTATTTATTTGTTAATATCTCCCGAACAGGCAACATCATGAGAACACATGCAAGCAAAGCCATTAAGTATCGTAAGAGAATTGGCAAATTGAGTTACAGTAAAAAACGTCAAATATCAGCTGCGTCCTTATCCGATGCAAATTCCGTTGCATGCAACAACTGCATTTGCTGTCGGAGTGCAATTTTCATGTAGGCTCGTCGGCGATTGTCGCGCGACAGTCGCCATGATTTACGCGACTTGTCGGCCCGGATAGACGCAGTCACGCCACCACTTGTGATCAATTGACGCATTCTGTTTATACAGCTTGTGATTTTTCACAGTAACTGAATTCAAGTCCCATATATTTCACTGACGTGAAAATGACATAAGATACCTCTGTCTTATGTAGGTAATTTGCACCATCTTTCTTCGCTTCACGTTTCATCGATGACCACAATTACAAACCCTCATTCATGAAACGACACTTAAGAGATATACATATATCCGTATAACTTTATATGAATCCATATAGGGAATCAACTAATATATATCGGAATATGATATAGGATACTTTTTATACGTTAAAAGGCTTTAAAGTTAGTACCCAAGTTCGTAATAATCAAAAACATGAAGTTTGTATTTATGTATTTGATAACATTTCGTTTGTTAGTATAAATGCATATACATTATGCTTTTTACAACAAAACTGCATTTCTATATATGCAACTACAGATAACAGTCATTATTATACCGGAGTTGTAAATAATTTTACATTAAGACTAACACCATAGACATTTTCTGTTATAAATCCCTATAATACTCATAATAACATAACATCACCAGACCTCAGAAAGTTTCAAATATAACTTATAAACATATTTTTTAAGTATGGGGAGCAAACCAATGACCCTTGGTGGATAAGAGACCTTTGCACTAGGAGAGCATTTAAATTATGAAAAGAAATAAATTAAAGAGAGAAATAATTAAAATAACTAACCTTTTTCCTGTTTCTGAGCAGCCAGCGCTGCACAGAGCAGAGCTAATGTCTTCCCCGAGCCTGTTGGACTTTCCAACAAACAGTTTTGGTTTTTGCTGATTGCTTTAATCACCTAGACAGTTAAATGTGTCATTATGATGCTTTCTTTATTTACATGTATATAAAATTGTTATAATAAGCTATTGAAGCTTGATTAACTTATTTTGTGGATTTACTTGGTTAATCATATTATAGAACAAAGTTATTATAATATACTAGTTGCTTAAATGAAAGAGGTTTAAAAAACAGCATTATACATTAATCCGAGGTAAATAAAATACATACTACAAGATTAAAATGCTGAGAGGGAATATGGAATTGAGATCATTGAACTTTCTAGTATAACAAATAGTTTCTATAGGAGGCTTAAATGTATTTAGTGACACCAACTAATAAATATATTTAGTTATATGAAGATTAAAAATTCTAAGCACTTCTGAATTAAGGCTATGTTACAGAAGTCAATTTAAGAATAAACAAACTTAGATATACATATTTAGATACTTACCATGGCCATTAAAGCAATTTGGCTACCGTACGGATTTACTGGTAAAATTACTTTTACACCACCAATCATTTTTTCAATACTGGACTCTTTTTCACATATAGTAGGAATTTTAATGTCTGTTTGTACTTTTGTATTCTGCGTGTTATTCTTAGATTCTACTTTGACTTTAGGAAAAAGATTATTTATTAATTTCTGTCTCACTTTGTTTACACTGACTTTGGGTAATTCATCCTCATCAGAAGATATCTCGTACGAACATGCAGTTGGTTCTGGTTTCTTAATATCAACTACACTCGATTCATATGCCTGTTCGAAGCTTTCATCATCATCTGATATCTCGGTAGAATTAGACATGACTAAATTAAAATATAAGGTTCCTTTCCCGGGTATTCTGTAGATCTATTAAAAGCGTTGAATAAATTATTTCAATAAAAAAATATCACTCTAGCCTTTACTACAAAATTATTAAAAGGAAATATAAATATAAGAACAAATCACGTCTTTAAAAACACAATACTTTTTATTATTATTGTTTTTTAAAAATTACATTCACCGGAAAAACATAACCACGACATTGACATTTGACATTTGTCGATTTAAATTTGACATTGACGTGTACAGTACATAACGTTCAGTAATTGAAATCCTTCAAACATTTGTTCCAGTAATTAATTTTTTATTTTCGCAAGTTTACATTTTTTTTTGCTTTAGTACTTGAGACATCTGAAAGAATACAAAAAGGGATTATCAATACCAAAAAGAACCTGACAACATAGATCTCAAAACAAATTTCAGAGAGTCGGATAAGAATATATTTATGTATGTAATGTAAAAAGGAAAAAAACTTATAAAGCACAAGTTATCGCGAAATAAAGACGATAAGTATAAAAAAGTGTAATACTGGCGCTAGTCGGATTCGACTCTATTTAAACTTATGACCCTTTTATCTTACAGATAGACATACCGTCAAGAAGTTCCTTTCTTTTCTAGCAGGTGAAGAAAGCTACAAAATTGCATAAAGAAAATATTTTGCGTGTACTTACCGCAGATGTTAAAAATTATATATTAAAACTATATTTATTAAATTAGTGCCTAGGTGGCTGCGAAAACATAAATGAAAATAGTGACAATGCGGCTGCCCAACCTAACCAGCACATTTTGAGGGTTTGTATATTTTTTGAGAATTTTTTTATTATTTTTAGATTTTTATGGTTTTACCAAAATTTTTGACATTGAATGACACAATAATTTGTCACGTAATTTCCATAGGGCATAGACTCTAAATTAAAAAGTTCAATAAAAGAACTAATGACCAGAACAGTATTTGTGTACATAATTTATTTAAAAGAAAAAAGAGGTACGGATAAATAAATCTAATAATTTTTATTACTTTACCCAACATTAACGCTTCGATATTAGTCAAAATGCCGAACTGCTGTAGCGCTGCATATTCCCGCCGAAATTTGGCGCCATTACACGAGTGAGTTGTCAACGGAAGTTATGGTGCGTTATAATTTGGTTTATAACCCGACACTACGCCGTTTACCAAAATAATTAGAGTTAGTTGCACTGTTATAGTAATGCACTATTTTATTTTATAATATTAGTTTTCTTGTTACTTCAGATATTAAATTAATTAAATTTTCAATTGATCTATATAATAAGGCGAGGCCTATATCCAGCAGTGGATGTCCTGCGCCTGAGACGACGATGACGACAACGACGACTATATAATAATATGTACGTATTAATGGCTATCTATTATTATATTATTATATATTTCATATTATTATATTTAGACTATAGTCTAAGAAAAACAACTGTGATTATTAATTGCCAGATTCAATTAAAGTAGGAATACATAATAAGAAATACAATATTATATCGAGCTAAAAATTGTAATAATTGTATTGGGCTAATGTTATCAAAGTTTTCCCGCAGAAAGGAATCCCAAAGAATGCAATGTCCTCTGAGGTCTTATAGGCACATTTGATACGTTTTCAATTGGATGTCTCCACGTACTTGAAATGTAAGAAGGCATTATATAATCTTTGTAATCCTGGATTAATAGACGATTGGTGACATACTGCCACGTCTAAGTAGTAAGTAATATATCGAGTGTCTACAATGTTATTTTGGCCTTAATACCGAAGAGTGTTATTTCAAATATATGATATTGTTTTATTCTACACAAGCTGTTGCCCACGTCTCCGTCCGCGTGAACTTTCATATAAACTTTGAGTGGGGGGGCCACTTTCCTCCTTATAACCCTTTTTTCCAGTAAAAAAGTAGCTTATATTTTATAGACTCTAGACCATCTGTTTACCAAATTTCATTAGGTACAATCAGTTCATTACAATTAGTTTTAGAGGGATGACAGGACAGACAGACAGACAGAGTTACTTTCGCATTTATAATATTAGTATGGACTAGACACGCCCCGCTACCTTGTTATAGGATGGTGGATATGTTACCGTCATAGTACCGTGATACAAATAAATATCGTATGTGTCGGTCCATGTTATAATTTACTTGCATGCAAAATTTTTGCCAAATCAATTCAGTAGTTAAAACTACTAAATGGAAATTCATAAACTTGTTTGTTGTAATAGTAGTTTGTTGTATACTTTTAATTTGTTTTGTAATGTTTATAAAGGTATTATGGTCCTTTCTAGAATATTTTTTTACTATAAACCAAATAAAATATATTAGATATCTGCTCACTAGCCAAAGTAAAGGTAGATAAAAAATAAATAGACGTTTAGGATCACATTTTTCTACTGCGTCTGTAAATTATTTTTTATCTATATACCTAATATAACGAGGCGCCGCATTTTCATTAATTATAAATAATATAATCTTATGACTTGCGGTTGACAAAACACATTTTGGCGTCACTTAATTTAATTAGGGATCAGTTAAACCGTTGTCAAAGCTTCTATATTATCCGTTATGCATTATTTAAGGGTGCTGTTGACACCCTATTTTTCGGGCCATTCAACAGTTTATGTTCGCCTTTAATACGATTCAAACAAATTGGTGTATGTCATAAATTACAGAGTAAGACGCAGCCCTTGCTCCCCTAGCTGTCTATGGTTAGTGGAATTGTAAGTTGTGACACGTTCGTGAAATAAATGTGTAAAAAGACCAAAATGCACGGCGCTAATTTTCCATAGACTTGTGATGTGACGACATTAGATTTTTTATTTTATGAATCATCTTAAGATATTTATTCGGATATCTAAGTGCAAACCATGAAAGTGATTAAGATTTAAGAGGTACTCATTATTTTAGTGTATTAATAATAACAATGTAACTGTTCTTATCAATACTTAAAGACCTACGATATAGTTACAAATGGCAAAACTCTTAAAGGAGTTTAGGAGCGTAAGTTTTGCACTTACATTATTATCCTCTTATTTCTACAACTTACTTGCAGAAGCACCCAAACAAATAGTCTGAATAAACGTATATCTCTGTGCATTATCTTTCATAAATAAATGGAGTCTGGAATGAGCTTTGGTAGCTTTAGCACTAATCAATTTTGGACTGTATTCCGTAGACGCAAGTTAACCACAAAAGGGCAACATCGGCGAAGTTTCTAGCTAATTTAATGGGAAAACTTGTATCGTAGTCAATTTATACGGCATTAGGGGTCGTCGGAATTCGATCGGTCAATAGGCCTTAGATTGATATCTCGGAGTAAATGTGTTTGTTGCTGTTTGCTAACATTTTATTGCAATCGTCACTTGGCTTCAGAAATTGTTAACGTCGCCATTTCTTGACCTCAAGATGGCTGATAAGATACGAGCTCTATTAAAGCGCCATATTTAGTGACGTCAGCTTTTATTGAGTTTGCTATCAGATCGCCGTAAATCTGATGAACACTTACCCGCTCGCTCATATTTATACAGTGTCTTCATTAACTGTTATTAAACTGGTGTCGTATGAAGTTGTTTAGTTAGCATTATACATGAGAAGCTTCAATTATTTTTATCTTAAACCTTTTGCGCACTAATTAAACTGTTCCTATATAAAATTAATTTACTAAGGTATAAACGCAAAATTGTGATCGAAATACATTACAATTGTATAATAATATAATGTTTGAGTGCTGAATTCCAAACCAAGAACCAAATCGAAATCAATAGAAACTGCAAATAGTATCATATCAAAGCAAATGACTAACAAACGTGACAACAATAACAAGTACAGCTAATAAATGGCAACACGAAGACTTAAGCTAATTATGGTAACCCCAGCCGTGCGACCGCGGACACAATGAGTCGATTCAGTTTGGCCGGCCAACCGTTAAACGTGCATCCCTCTGTCCTATACGTACTGTATTTATATATTCGATTTATTGTTGATCATTTTATCAAATATTCCAATTGATAAAAAATTTCTAAGCACTACTTTGTGTTTGACCAACACAATGCGATGGCGCTTCTTTTGCTAATATTGCGTTCTAATGTCTTGCTCTTTAAGACATATACCCCATCTCCGAAATCCGTTCTTTTTTGATGATTGTAAGTTATCAGTCAGTCCGTCTATGAACACTCGCGTTGCTACGAGACTGTTGTCGACTTTTTAGGGCAAAGGTACTCTTTTTCCACCAAATTCTAGCTTTTTGTTCAGGTAACTTTATAATTTATATAGAGGATAGCCGCAAAAATAACTACTCATACTAGGTGTGTTCGCGTATTACTCTTTAAAGAAACATCAAGTTGTAAGTACGTATTGTAGTAATATGTGGTAAAAGAAATTAAAGTTCTCACAAATGTTTCAGTGGCGTAGTTCGTTTCAACTCAGTAGCAGGCAGCAGGTGAAATTAAGCGTGAATCCCCTTTGATTGCCACGCCTGGGTGCGACATATGTCGCGAGCAGTAGACTTACTTGGGCGTTGTAACTAATGCTGTATCGATTTGACTACTGTTTTGAAGCTTAGACTTGACTTGGTTTGTTCAAGTCACTGTTTAAGACATGTATTTAGGACATGCGCTCTTTCGGTTAAGTGTTAGTCTAAGCTGAATTTATATTTTCACCCTGATAATTTTAAACTGCAATTAAAAAAATTAACATCATTTTTTCAAATGAAATATGAGTCTTTTTCGATCGTTAATTTTATTGTAATTATTGCAGATTTAAAAAGTTTAGTTAGTATAAATTTAAAAACGTACAAAATTCCTTAATGATTGGGTAGGCTCCTAATACGTTCTCGTCGTTCTCCATTGAATAGTTTTCAATGGCGGATCCAGGGGGGGATGTCTTGGGGGATATGACCCCCCTCCTCTGAGTTGGTTCCAGGACAAGGTGGAACCCTTATTGACCCGTATTGAACCCGTATTTACTTATAAAAATACCTATTTTTACTTGACCACAATTATGTGACCCCTCCTGGCGCCAAAGCTGGATCCACAATTGATAGTTTTCGCGTGAAAAAGCAAAACATTTTTACACCCTATGTTCTTATATTGTAAAATAGAATTTATTTACTTGATTCGTTAAACACGCTTCCGAAATTGGAAACAGTTATAATTTTAAAACAACAACATTTTTTATCCCATCTTTTAATTTGAAATATTAGGTACAACAAAAACTAGGTCTGACTACAATTGGAATGCGGTGTCTGAAGTTCTTGGATTACCAAGAACAAAATAATGATAGTAGTAAGCTATCTACTATTATAATGCAAAAGTAACCCTGTTTGTCTGTTACATTTTCATGCCTAAAATATAATTTGTTTTCAGAAAAGACGCGGACTATTTTTAATTCCGAAAAAAGGGTTGAAACTTGTCAAAAATAAAATTACGGAAATCTGCATCCAGGTTTTTGAAACATAAACAATTTCGGGTTTTTGTGTTGTAAGTATTGGTACCAATTTAAATTAAATAAAAATATCAGTAAACGGAACAGGGAGCAACGCGGTGTACATCTAGTCTAATTCAAAGAAAACTGCCAGCCTGAAATATGTAGTTACAGACACCTGTTTAATAACTTGGACAGATAAGGTAATACGCTTCTAAAACTAGCCAACTTCGTTAAGCGTTAATTTAATTAAAGATAATGAACTCAAATTAATTGTGTACATGAGTTAATGCTACACTCGTCCACGTCTAACAATTAACCATTTCAGTGTAACTAATTAATAGAAAATTCGAGACGGGTATTATTTCGAGTTATTGACATCAACAATACATTCCCACTGCATTTATTTGTGGTAACAAAAAATTGTGATGTAAGGTACAATTTTTTAGACTTTAAAATCGATCTTTTTACGTTTTAGATTTAGGTTTAGGTATTAAGATATTTGTTCTTAAACATGATAACAGTAATCACTTGCTTGAAAATGTAGATCGTCATTCATCTACCCACTCACTGCACATATTTTGTTAATAGATATATTTTCAGCCGGCGGTTTTAATCGTGTAGTTTCTGTTCATCAGGTAAATTCCAGTTAAATAGTTTTCTGTGTCCATTAATAGGGTCTATTCTATTTACATACCGAATTTGAGACAAATCCATTCAGTAGTGTTTTGATAAACCGTGCACCAGCTAGATGTCCCAGATACAGAATAACCCCACTGTGCCCACCTCTTTCAAGGACTGTCCTCGGGGCTAATTCGCCCGTTGCGAGGATGTGTCAAGTCATAAACTTATGTAGTGAACTTGTAGACATTAACTGTGATGGTGCTGGCAAATTTCGCAGAGGCT